>VYXD01012325.1:915552-1017066 GCA_013397195.1 Hylia prasina | reverse complement strand
GATTGACAGGATCGTACTGCATTTATAGAATGAATAAAAATTCCTTATCAGCTGTGGATGAAGACAAGGAGATAAGCAAAGTACATGAGCAATTAGGTAACTTAACACTGTTCAGTTTACATCAGTTGGCAGCTGCTCTGTGGTCTCACCTGCAGGTATTCAGCGAAGAATTAGTATGTTCAGTATAGTCAAAATTTTTTTATGATTTTTTTATGCATTTTCACACCCATCTCAAAGATTTTCACTGTGGCCATGAAGCAAATTTGTTTTCCCAATTATTCTGCCTCTCTGGCAAACATCTGCTGTCCATGCTGCGCAGTGCCTGTCAATACACTGAAATTTCAATTGTTTCGTGTCTTGCTTCTTGCAAAAGCAGCAGGAATTTTACTAGGAAATAAGACCCTTTTCCCAAAGACCTTCCCTCAAAACCTCAACCATTATCAATACACCAAACTTACATAATACAGAAATATCGTATTATTGGACTTCCCTCTCACTTTTGTTTCTAATCTATAAATTTGAGCCATCTAATTAAACAAAACCAAACCAACCAAAGAAAACAATATATTGTGACTCTTTTTCAGCCAGAATACTTCTAGCTGGATTGCAAGCAATTTATTTTCATTGGGAGAATCACATGATCTTAACATAGTTCAAGTTGAAAATTCCTGTCCACATTTTGGAAAAAAAACAAACCAAGAGAACCTGATTTGTCTTCTTTTTTAGGAGGAGGCAAAAGGCCCCACAGGGCACTAACTCCTCATGCAGTTTCCCCCTAGGGCCTTCTGTGGGGTTGGACAAGCTGGGTCTGCCAGAGAAGTTGTAATGTATTCAGGACTGTAGAGCTGGTCCTGGACGTGTCACTTGGTCAAGTCTGTCACCAAATATACAAGATTGGGTCTGGACCCTTGTTGATATTTCACAATACACAAGAAGAACCTCAGTGAGCCATGACCACCCTCCTGGACATGCTTGGAGAGCACCAATAGCAGTCATTTACAGAACCTTTGCCAAACCCAAGCTCTCAGAATGCTGAATTAGCCTGTCTGTATCTTTCCTGGCTGTAACAGAAAGCTAGCAAAAGGAAACAAGCTATACAATTCTAACGTGCAGAACGAAGTAGAATAAAATATAAAGGTAACATTTAATCTTTCTTGTTGGTTAGAATCTGCAAAAAGGACTAAAGGGTAACTAGAAATTGCTGGTTGGGATTCCAGAGATTCTGCTTGCTGTGTCTCTTCTGCTGAACAGCCTGCCTCATTCAAAGCTTGGGAAATATTCTCAGTGTTTACACCCAGAGAGAACAACTATCCTTACAGCAGTACCTGGATCAAACCCTGAATTGGAGGCTGCTCCCAGCCGTGCTGTCTGTACTTTCTGCCTTCATTACTGGTACCATGGTGTGATAAACAATTCTGCTATTGGCAATTTATTTATTAAAAATAAAACAAAAGTACTTTCTTGAATTAAAACAAGAAAGATTACACTAAAGCCATAAGAAAAAAAAAATATATATTGCAGTACCAAAACTCACGAGTTTTTCACAGCTTATCAAATCATAATCCATCCCCTTTCCTTCACCTTTCTTTTTAATACTGTCCCAAAATGAACACTACCATACTGCAGCTGAGCCTCTGTGCTCACTTGACTGTTCAGGCCAAATTCTCTCTCTTAAAATTTACTGAAATATACATGGTTATGCACACAGAGGACTTGCCCTCCTGTACCCTTGCTTGCTGAAAAACCAATTTGCTTGTCCTTAAACCCATGTTTCTAAATTTCTAGGAGCAGAAACACATTGTGGCTTTAAATATAGACTGTCAGTTTATGGCTTGGGTCTCATGTTACACACAGACAGCTTGAGACTCTAAATGCAAGTTGGGCAGCACCATTACTATCTTAGAAAAGCGTCACTACGCGTTCAAAACGCTCTATAACTTCATTCCTGAAGGTGGGGGGAGGGAAAAACATTCAAGTGAAACTTTTCTAAACTGGGGCTTGGGCGGGAACGTTACTAACTTTGCTTGGTCCTGTTTGGGAGCCAGAGTTTGCAGAGCCTGTTTCAGTTCTTCCCACACACACACACACACACACACACAGAGACACGATGAATTAAGAAAGAAAACAGCTTNCCCCCCCATTATGAAATGCATTAGACAATCTTTTCCTCAAGCGACAGACTGATAAATCCACTCTTATTGTAAGGGGGGGTAAGGGTACTCACGTGGTTGAGATGTCGCATTGTTTTGGGAACTCATAATTTATGCCTTTGAAAAATGCCTTATTTGTGTTGACAGTCTCTCTTCCCTGCTCAGAACTGACGGCTGGATTGAACAGAACAGCTGGAAGAACCCAGGAAAATGCTCCTCTTGTTTGGGCTCTCCTTGCCTGGCTCCTGACCCCTTTACAACTGGAAAAGGAAACAGCACATGTGTCATTCTCTTTTGCCTGTGTAGCTCACATGAGCGGGGAGGGGCACCCATTTGCAGATAGCAGTAACTGTATTCAAGTTTTGCAAGTTGGATGTATTCCACCCCTTTGCTTTTATTAGCCAGCAACCAGTGGAAAGAAAATGCTCTTTTCATTCTTAGCCAAATCTACGCATACCTATTAAATCCACTTCCCAAACCTCTATCCACTTCTGTTGATGTTATTTCTTTTAAGGGCAAAACTTGCTGCTGACTCCCTTTCCTAAAATGACTATGACTAGTGGGTAAGATTGAAATTAGGACTTTCAATTTTCATTGCTCATCATCCCCCTTAACTCACAGTCTGTCTCTGTCCTTTCAACAGGTGAAAATTGAGGATGGCATTTACTGGGTCGAAGTAGAGACGTCAGCACGCACCATGAATCTACACTGTGCTCAAAACAAGGAGGAACCTGTGGCTGCAGCACAGGCTGGGGCACAATTAGCTCCAGTCATGGCTCTGACACAGGCTTCCTATGGCACCTTTGGTAAACTTTTAATCTCTGCCCCAGTTTGTCATTGGTAGAATAAAGATGAGACACCTGGTTTCTCCCTAGTCTTGGAATTTTTATTTTAATGTACAGGCAGGTGTTATTTATAAATAAGATGTATTTCTTGGGCTGCAGAGGTTAATTTGCATACTCCACTGGAAGTTTTTCAGCCTGGACCAGGGTGCCAGCTGCCTTGTTTATATAGCTGCCATCTAAAGCTATCTGTTTGGCTGTCTGCGTGCTGTGCTGTAGTCAGTGGCATGTAGTCACTGTAAGCGTGCATACACAGCCTGTGTCAGAGCCATGGACTAACACTTCTAGGTTATACCAGAATACAAGTAGTTTTTAATGCATATGCCTTAAACACTAAGAAGAGTGGAGAAAGTTTTATTTTCCTGGTCTCTTATGGAGTCAGGATGAATTAACAGCCTGCCTGTGACAGCAGAAACACAGTAACCATCGGGATGGAAGTGGAAAAAAAACCAGAGTAATGAAATTCAGGCTGAGACCATCCTGTTTTGCAAAATTGTCGCAGGATATTTCTGTGAAATCATCTCAGTGACCTCCTACAAGAAATCAGTGCCGTGAACTTGGCTCACAGTATTTATTTAACAGCTATAGGATGGAAAGAAGAGTGACTTATTTGCATGCCAACAGCAACTAACAGCTTGTTTGTGAACACGGATGCAGTAAATGACTTTGGTCAGCATTTCCACACTCTGGGCTCATAGTAGAGAGCTCTGGAACATCTAGTGATAGAGCAAAGCAAGGCACAAAACAAAGACAGGGAAACAATAGGAAAAACTGATGACATTGCTGCACTGGCTTCAGCTCTGTAGTGTGACATTCATTTATACCTGATAGCTTCTCCATGAAAATACTGATGGGCATGATTTTGATTACTGCTTCTTCTATGTAAGAAACACAATATGCACAGGTAAAACTGTGGCTTTCTGTTCTGAGGCATGAGAATTGTTGTTATGTGAAATTTTTGCATTTAAATCTTTCATCATCATGATCAAGGACAAGTTGGGAGGCCTTTGAGCAACCTGGTCCAGTGTAAGATGTCAGCAGGGTTGTAACTAGATGATCTAACCCAAACCATTGTATGATTTCATAATTCTGTGATCCTTAAGAAATTTCGGAACTTTTATTGAGGGAAGATTCCCTAGCTGATGCAGGTGATGTGAAGGATGGTGGTAGTGATGGCTTTATCATGTTAGAGCCAGTGGTCTGGACCATCTTAGGAGTTTTGTGGCAAACTACTAAAAATGGCATGCACAGTTCTTAACCCCTCTGCATCTGTGCAACACTTCCTGCATCTGTCTGTGTTCTTATTAAAACTGCTCTGCCCACCACCAAAATCCACTGGAAGAGGCTGATTAAACCCCAAGTTTGTGTAGGAGGATTCTGGCAGATGCAAAGTCACATGGGAAAGTCCCCTGTAACGTGTTGTTATCTTCATTTTTCTTGGGACTTCTTTATTTGCTTATTGAATAGACTGGGGTTCCCAGAAATCAGAGAGCCTTTTCCCAAGTCTATTTGCTCTCAAACAGGCTGTTAAAGAGACCTGCCTGACCTTCTCCACTCATCATTAGTGGAAAATATGTGATGTTGACAAGGGAAGCACCATGTAGCCCAGCATGCTTCCGGGGGAGCCTGAGACCGGGCACTGAACAAAAAGCATCTCAATGCTCTCAGGCAACTGACCATGAGGGGCAGGAGGCACCAAAGGAACCCAGAACAAAAGCTGGGAGTGGAATGCTGGTGGGGAAACTGTGTGATTAATCATTAATTTTCAATTTGACTGAACTCTCTCCTAATCTTTAAATAGCAGTTGCTTTTGTCAAATAACAAAAGCTGCCCAAAAGGCAGAAGATAACAGAAGGATATTTAGAAGTAATTTTTATCTAAGGATTGTGGTGTTCATACAGGATTCACCAGGTCTGTGGGATAACACAGGTATGTTAGGAAACGTGTGTGTCCGCTCTGTGGTTTTCATCAGCCAATTACTTGGTCATGAGGCCGTGGTGTTCCCATTAACCTACAGAGGTGGTATTGCTTTCCTGCCCTGATAAATACTTTTGCATCTCCAGCCTTTGAAAGAGTCTTTTTCTGAGTAAGGAAATGAAAATTCCCTTCTTTTCTCAGTAGTGCTTTCAGATGTGCTTTCAGGTCCAAGAGTGTTAGCTCAGAAGTGGGACCTCTTTTGCCTCCGATACTGCAATTTATCCTACTGCTCCTAAACACAGCTATGTAATGAATGCATGGTCAGGCCCACACAGTTGTTCTCTTTGATGCTATCTTGCTCCAAGATAAATGATATTTCACAGTCATTCAGTCTTGGCAAGCTGATGCTACATGCTGTAGCTGCTGTTCCCAACAGGAAGGGAGGGTTTAGGCTGCGCTCGGTGGAAAATAAATAAATAAAACAAAGGAAAGAGGCTCTCCTCAGGAAGTTGTGCTTTAAAACAACAGGACATCACACTAGAAATCCCTCTCTCTGATGGATTTTCACAGCAAAACATAATGTAAAATCTGTAATCTCATCCTATAAAGGCAATGGCAAGATGGAAAGAGGCTGAGTGGAGAGCTACCAATGATGTCCTTCACTGGCCACCCTCCACAGCCTGCAAGCTTCAGAGAAGGTGTTTGGATCCATCACCCAGACATTTGAGCAGCAGCTGTGCCTGGCTGTGAGTTCAAGATGGGCCTTGTGACAGCACTGGTGGGCACATCCAGATGAACCAGTGGCTCAGTGTCCCACTGGGCTGTGTGCCATGGTCACCTGGCCAGCTGGCAGGAGAGGTGCTGTTGGCTTTCTCCTCTCCTTTGCTGGCTACACACTTCAGGCTGTCTTAAACATGCCAGGCTGCTGAGCTGTGGGAGGTTGGGTGGATCCCAAATTTTGAAGACTTTTTGCAGGTCAAGCACAAGCAGATATTTAACTGCTAGGCTGAAACCTAAAGGAGGGATTCTTCATAGGAAAGCATGTGGCTCTGGACATCCCATTAAATACTATTTTCTACTGATTATCTTCCTCTCCATCTCTGTAAGGAGTAATAGCTTATTTATTTGTTACTGTGTGTGGTGGGTTCTCCCCTCTGACTTGTTTGCTTTCTGTTTCCCATTTATTTTTGTGTTGAAAGGGCAAGGAATATTTGTCGTAGAGTGTGTGGACCATCTCAGGTCTGGTGTAAAGTCATGGAGAATGAAACCTTTGTGATGCAAAAAGGGATCAATATGAACTTATTACCCAGGATGGACTGTGAGGTTGGTATAAATCATATTTTATGTGGTGCCTGTGCAGCCTGTGACTTTAAGTGCAACAAGATTGTGAAATCCTTGGAACACAAAGAAGGAATTTTTTGTCTGCATTCATAACACTCAACAAGTTCTTGACCCTCATACAAGGCCAAAAGAGAAGAGTTTACCCTGGAGACAAGAGATCAGCTCTCCTTCCTACTTTGCATCCCAGGCATTTGTCTTTATTTTTACCACTCCTCTGACTTCTGCTTGAACCTTTGGATTATATTCTTATCCCTAGAACATGTATATCCCTTTCTTTGCCTTATTGCACCATTATTTGCAGTTAAAGGATGTAGTGTGCCTGTTTGTGTTTAAGGTCCCCAGTTAATCTGTTAGTTTATTTGGGCCAAACTCTTTTCCATTTGTGTCTGGACTCAGGGGAGCCTCCAGTGTCACTACAATGCAAATACTTCTCAAAACGTGCCATCTCTCAGTGAAATGGAAATATAAGGAGGCTCCATATCTGCCATGTAGCCTGGTGCTTGGCTTTCCCTGAACTCTGGCTCATTTCATGGCACCATGGAGGGAAGACCTGTAAGGTCAAGAGTTCAGTGTACAGTGGTGCAGAGTCTCTGTAACTCTGTAGTGTCGTCATGTCCAAAGATGAGACAGAATGTCTTAGAGCCACTGCCTCCTCTCCAATCTAATTTCCAATGCCACTGGCAAGCACATCTGCTCACACTCTAGACCAGCCAACAGGATGTTGACATGCAGTTTGATAGTGCATGTTTGGAACTGTAGATTTGGGTAGATGTGGAGACGGTGAATCATACTATCAGCTCTTGCTGAGTTAAAGAAATCAGAGCAGGCTTTGGCACATAGATTTCTCATGACAAAAGAACAGAATGATAAATAAAGTGAATCATTCTGTAATTTAAAACAAAAGGGAAGACTTGCTCACACAAAGAAGAATTGAATACTGGAAGTCGTAATTCCTGGAAGATCTGGTGTAGTTGGTCCTTCAGTTTGACTGAAAACCTTTACTCTTCCTCACATAGATGTAAGACTGTGTTACTGTACCATAAATTCAATAAGATGGGTATTTTAGTTGCTGCATGTTAGAGAGTGTCCAAAGGAGAGCAGCAAGATGGTGAAGGGCCTTGAGGGGAAGCTGTGTGAGGAGTGGCTGAGGTCACTTGGTCTGCTCAGCCTGGAGAGGAGGAGACTGAGAGGAGGCCTCACCGCAGCCACAAATTCCTGGTGAGGGGAAGACGAGGGGCAGGCACTGATCACTCTGTAGCGACCTGTGGCAGGACCCAAGGGACTGGCCCAAAGTTGTGTCAGGGGAGGTTTAGGTTGGATATTAGAGGATAGTTCTTCACCCAGAGGGGCATTGGGCACTGGAACAGGCTCCCTTGGAAAGCAGTCACAGTACCAAGCCTGACAGAGCTCAAGAAGCATTTGGATAATGCTCTGGGGCACACGGTGTGACTCTTGGGGATGGCGCTGTGCAGAGTCATGAGTTGATCCTGATGATCCTCCCAACTCAGCATACTCCGTGATTCTGGGGTAACTCCTACGTGGCCAGAAAATTGGAAGAAAGTCAGGAGTTCTGATGATTGTGGAGCCTTCTGTGTTTTGTTACCCAAGTGTTAAATTTTGCTTTTGTGGCTATTTAGGTGCAGGTGAAGATCCTCTCAAAGGTTTCTTGTACAGCATCTGGCCTGTCCTAGTGTAGCATAATGATGGGCTTGTCTCAGCCTGAGCTTTCTGGGAGACTGGATCTCTTGCACTTTAGCAAGGGCTTCAGCCTCTTTTCTACCCTTTTCTAGCCTGGATCTATCAGGCACAGAGGTGATACATCCAAAGCAGAGATCTTTCTAATCACAGTGTGAATGCTTTGGCCAAAGAAGTAACTGGGTTGCATCCAACAAGGGTGTTGGATAAGTGTGTGTTATAAAACTGTGTGTGTGATATAAGTGCTTAAAAGCCATTCCTGAGTCTGTTTCCCACCTTGCAGCAACACTTAATGTAAGTGTTCAAAAAACTCAGGCAGAGTTGAACAACTCAGACAGACTCAGCCAGATTAGTTGATGATTTTTCCTAAAATATAATAACACTGAGGCATTTGCTCTTTTAGCTTGCATGTGCTATTCTCTCCAGAGAAAAAGGCATCAGTTTAAGATTACTTTCTCCTATGAGTGCAAGAGCAAATATCTTGTGCTTCCCTTCTCTTCAGAGATACTTCAGTGAAGTTTGGTGTTACAACCCACTATCTGAGCACAAAGCTGGCATGTGGTAAAGTCACAGTTACACTGAATGAAACTCAGGCTCCATAAGGACATGTGTGATGACTCGAAAACTTTGTTGCTTAGCACTGCTCCTGTCACTGCTTTAAAAATAACTCCTCAAATTTTTTAGCCCAAGGGAGGCTTGAACTTCATTTTTCTTGTAAGTAATGTGACTTGAGTTGGTTTTATTTTAAAAGAGCCTTAACTTTCAGTATTTTTTTCTTTCATTGTGCAACTTGTTTGAATTATTGTGAGGATGTTTGTGTTTACTGACTTGGGTTGCTTCCTTTGTTAAGTGATCAGTTCAATAACTAGAAGATGCAGCCAGCAATCCTAACGGACTTCATTAGAGTCCCACAAATAGCATGGTACTGTGGGGGGAAGAAAGGGCTTGCAAGAGATTAGAACAGACCTTTGTCCTCTGAAGGTCCCTCAGGGTGTGTTATCCTCTGATTCCTGACTGTAACACTTGCAAATCCTTAGGCTCTTGGAGATAATTCCCAGAGTGGCAAGTGGGCAAGTGGTTATCATATCCTGCATGAGTACTTTTATGTTGGTAATGTAGGCTTTTTTTTTTTTTTGTGGTGGCTGTTTTATGTTTGTTTTGTTTCCTTTTGAACTTTATTTTAAACAACTCGTAAAATGCCATTGGTATAGGATCCAGGGAGCCCTGGGGTAAACTCACAGCTACAGTAGAAATAATTTTTTGTTTTCTGCTTACCCCTGCTAAATGTGTGGTTGTAGTTCTCTCAAATAATAAAATATTAATCTCACTGAAGTGAGGTTCCTAAGCCTCAGAAGTTTGTTTTATTGGTTTTATATAGGGTGTGGGAGAGAAAGAGTTCCCCAAGTGCAACGAAATGCCCTGGACATGGCTATCCTTGAGGTCCACTCTCCACTGAGTCCAGCTGAAAATAAGATATGGTTTTAAAGCCAGCTAATCTGCTGTTCCTTTTATTTGTGCTGAGTGAGTTTTTTATACAAAAATGGATATAGCTGTCTGCTGTGATGGAAGTAAAAATTTAGAATGGTCTATTCTAATAATAAATTGCATGCTGATAATTTTTCTCACTGCAGTAAAGGCAATTCAGCTCTATCTGATTGGCACTGATTCAAGATTTTTGATGTTCAGCAGGAGAATATACAGCTGCAAGAAACAAAACAACACTAAACAATCTCAAACTGCACATGCTGTTATGGCAACAAGCCCAAGTGCCACAGCTCATGCTCACAGCAACTTGGGCACTGGGACACACAGTGAATGAGTTTTGTTCTCATTTAATGCAGAGTCCAAGTGTTTCCCTCTGGGTACAATGTCATGGACTTCCTCGAGCCTTATTTAAATGACATGAATGAATGTGGTTGAAGATTTCAGCTGTCAATTCAGCAACACTCACCCAGATCTACTTTTTTATTGCCCTTGTGTTCCTGTTACACACGGTAGGCACTAAACTGCAATGGAAAGGTGAGATGTTGAAAGAGAGTGTGTAGAGACTATTCCTTTCATGAAGTGAGCTACAAGCAAACTCAACTGAATACTATGAAATTTGCAATGCTTTATTTGGAAATAGTTTTCTTCCTTATTAAATCAAAGAGCTACCCAGGAAGTTATAATTCAGAACAATAAACATAACTACAGGGAAAATATCTGAATAATCTAAACATATCTTTTCTCTATGAGGTAGATAAATATGAAGTCTCTCTTGTGAAGTCAGGCTGAAAAAATGTTGCAGGGAGAGTTCAGGAACGGAATTGGTTTATATCAGGAAGTTTTGAGAAAAAAAAAAAGTACTTCAGAAATCTTTAGGATCCCTGGATCTTGTCAGTTTTTTCAAACACTGAAATAAGAGCTGGAGTAATGCTGTGTAGCACAGTGCTACACTGCTGATTGATCTCTGGAGCTCAAACTTTTGTTGGGGAAGCACTGAGGAATGCCCTTATGCCTACCAAGATTTAAGAAAACACAAAGATTCCTCTTAATTTTAAGCACATGGTTAGGTCTTGTTAAAAGTTGAAAGCATGCTGAAAGATTTTTCTGATTACTGAAGGCTTCATATAAATATTCATATATGGACTCTTCCTCTACAACATCACCCAGATTAAGTTTCCTAATTAGACTCTACAATGAGGCAGTCTATTGAAGAAACTTTCTAAAGATAAGGGATTTGTGTCATTTTATGTAAATTTTGTGTTTGAAATATTAGACACATAATTTATCCTAGTCTTCTGCATACCCTCTGGAGTCAAAGGAGGAGATAGATGTTTCCAGAAAATGATTCACTCTATGGCTAAAATTAGATGCAATGGACTACATCACATTCAAAAGTTTTCTCCCCCCCTAAGAAAAAAACAACACCCTTCTTTCCTGAGATCCAGACATAAGGGATGTTGTAGCATTTCTACGAAAATTTAAATTTGCTATTTCTATTCTGGTACAGTTTTGTGCTCCTCCCAGAGGCCATTCTGCTTGTACTTAGCAAATACAAATGGACAGAGTCCCTGTCTTTATGATGTGAAAGTGCTGGTATGCTTTGGAACAGTGGGCAATCAAATCCTCATTTTGTAAGTGTAACTAATTACATGCACTATGTAGCACGAATAAACACTCTGTGTTAATTAACACTCTCTATCAATATTCCACCATTTGAATTTTCACCTGCCACAATCTTCTGCTTTTTTTTAAATTCAAAAACTAATTCCCAGATGTCCTCTGAAATGTCCTGCTGTGGTGGGTTTGCCCTGGATGGACTCCAGGTGCTCAGCAAACCTGACCCAGCCCTCCCCTCTGCAGCTGGTAAGGGGAGAGAAAATATAATAGAAGGTTTGTGCATTGAGATAAAGGCAGGGAGGGATCACTCATCAGTTACTGTCATGGGCAAAACAGACCTCATCTAGGAAAAAAAATTAATTTCTTGCCAATAAAATCAGAGTAGGATAATAAGAAAGAAACCCAAATCTTAAACCACCTTCTACCCACACCACCCTTCTTCCCAGGCCACAGCTTCACTTCTGATTTTCCCTCCCTCTTGTCCAGCAGTGGCACAAGGGCACAGTGAGTGGTGTCAGTCCATCACATGTTATCACTGCTGCTCCTGCCCCTGCTCAGTGTGGGGTCAGAGGAGAAGCTGCAGGAGCTGGGCCTGTTTAGTCTGGAGGAGAGGAGAGAGGATCTCATCAATGCATATAAACATCTCAGAACTGGGTGTCAAGGGGATGGTGCCAGACTCTTTTCAGTGGTGACCAGTGACAGGATGAGGAGTAATGACCACAAACTAAAACACAAGTAAGCAAGTTCCACCTCAACATGAGGAAGAACTTCCTTACACTAAAGGTGGAAAAGCGCTGGAACAGGCTGCCCAGGGAGGCTGTGAAGCCTCCCTCTCTGAAGACATTCAAAACCCACCTGGATGAGGTCCTGGTAATCTGCTCTAGGTTATCCTGCCTTGGCAGGGAGCTTGGACTGGATGATCTCCAGAGGTCCCTTCCAACCCCAGCTATTCTGTGATTCTGTGATCATGTGTTCCTGACAATTCTCTGTACTCTGCCAGTGAGCTGATATTGCAAAATTGCCATTTTCTGGCAGAGACCTATTATTAGGATTCCTTAGAGGAACAGAACATCATCTAAAATGTGCTGCCAGAAAAGGTTGGAAATGCTGAGTTTTTTGATCACTGGGGAAAAAAGATTTGAAAACATCTTGCACTGCAAATATTAACTATAGAAAGAAATACACCTAACAATATTGAGCTATAAAGGGTTTTTCTCCATTTAGAAGTCACATTAGTTTGACATAAATTAAGTAAAAAAAATTATGTCAGAATAAAAATGATATCAACATAGTCTGTCTCCTTGTAAATGTACACAAGTACAATGAGAATTAACCTCATGTCCACTTTACTCTTAACTGATGTCTTTGCCACAGATAGATATTGATAACTCTCTGCTGAGAAGTTAACATTCCACTGGGGTTCATAGAGTAGTGCTGTGGTTAGAGCTCATTCTTGGTTGATTTTTCCAGTCTCAGGCATCTGTTTTGAATAGTGCAATAATCATTGTGAAGGCAGAATGTTTGCTATACAGGATTTCCTTGGATTCATATTTGGAGTTTCCCTGAGCCCCACAGTTTCCAGGTTGGGAGGTCCATGTGGGAACCCACTGAGTGTGAGAGGGTCTGATCACCCCATGGAGAAACAGAGGTTACCTATTGAAGGAGAGCACAGGGATATGTCTCTTAGGCTTACTAACTTGTCTTTTGGTGTCATTTAATTTTCCCCTGCTGACTGGGACTTTACCTCCCTTTCATATAGTGGCTGAAGTTCCTGGGTAGGCCGTTTGACTGCTTGAAACTGAACGTGTCTTTCTACTTCTACAAAAATGTCTCATCAGCTCTTTGTAAAAAGTCTGTGATGAACAACCCATGACTGACCTCACCTATTCTGGAAATTGGTGGCTTGAGCTAACTTCTGTGATCTTGTCTACATTTGAAGAACAAGAAGCAGCAGCATGGAAGACCTCTCTCTTTTCCATCTTTAAAACATGGAAGAGAACTATCTTTACATATATTGGGCTCATACAAGGCCAAGGCCTTGTTGCAGAAATTCCTCTGTTTAGCTTATCAGAATGTTTATTGCTCACAAGGATTTAAATGAGAAGCAAAAAATCAGGTACTAAAAGAGGTTTTGGATCTAGTGGAGTAAATTTTAATGAGTGTTAGCAATTGTGCAATTGTTCTGTAATAATGCAAGTGATAAAAAAGGGACAATTTTTTAGCAGCCAAGATTTGGAAGAAAACACTCAGAAAAAGGGTGAATTTTTCTATTTCTTGAAATCTTACAGAAAACTTCCTGAAAGATTTATGACTCAAACATAAGTTATTAGTTCAATATCATTCTGTGGCCTGAGTGGCCTTGAAGATATTAATCTGTGAATCAGGCAGTGAAAATCTATGGCCTGTAAAGGGCAGAGTATCCGACAACACGACCGTGATGTCTCTTCTGTCTCTACGGGCCCCAGGCAGGTGATAACATCTGTATTGGCTCACTCCAGAGCTCACTGTTGTGCCACTGCTCAAGAATCCTGCTGTAAACCACCCTCTTTGTTCTGCTTTTTTGTGCATGTAAGTAGATTTGGGACCTACACATTCAGTCATGAGCACAGAGGGTGCAGGGTGTCACCAAGCAAGTGATCATTGTGACATTTTCAAGCTGCTGGCTGACTGGAAAGTGATATGTAAGCATATACATGAAGCATATGGGGAGGCAGGAGACATATATCAGATAGCAGCTGGCATATCAGGTCCTGGGCAGCTTCTACTGGGAAAAGAAAATAGATTGCAATTCCAGGCAGAGTGTCTTAACTCTTCTCTCCTTGCCTCTGAAAATTTTAATTTCTTATATTTGTATAATCCAAGTAATTTATGTCCAGTTAGTAATTTTGCTGTATTTTTCTTCTGTACTTAATGCACCAAAGCACAGCTTGTTTTCTGTTATCTCCCTGTAAAAGTGGGACAAATCTGTTGGATTTGTACTCAGTACTCTAAGCTCAAAAGAGTAGAGTAACTTCATATCTATCACTGTGCAACCAAGAGTGATATTAGGTGGTAGATTTAATATCACCCATCCCAATGTGAAAGAGAGGGCCAAATTCTCTGCTAATGTAAAGCAATAGGGACTCACTTGCAAATAGAAGAGATTCTGACCTGGTATTCAGAATACTTAGAAACTACCCAGAGAGAACAATTGAGTAGGAAGATATATTGTTTTCTACTTTATTCTGTGATTTCAGTGCAACTACTTTTCTCAGCTTGAGCCCAAATCATCAAAGTTTCTCACAGTAGAGTAGTTCACTACAGGCTTTCTCTGCTACCCTGCTGTGGATGATGCCATGAGCTCTCTTTGCACCTGCATTTACAGCTCCTAAACAGATTGCTGTCCCCTGGAAATCATGAAATATTTGTCCTTGCCGTGTAACCACTTCTTCCCTGGTGTGACGAAATGTGCTCTACCAAAAATAACCTGCTTGTTGTTCCTTTCCCAAAACACTCTTGGAAGGTTTGGTGTTACCACCAAAGGTTACGCTGACAAAACATATGGCAAACAAGGGGGTCAGGGAAGGCCTGAGAGTGAGAAATAGGAGATTTGGTAGAAGGTAACAAGATAAAAATACGAGTAGTTGAGGTATTTTAGCATGTGGTATTGTGGTAAACTTATTCAGAAGAAGATGCAAAGGAGAAGAAAATGGAGTGGAGAAGAAATTCTCCTTTTAGAAACAGACAAAGGAGGAATAGAGAGAGATGGAGACTATTCTGTTGGGTGTAGGAGTGTAATAAAGTACACCAAGCTACCTCTGAATGAGATGATCTGTCTGTCTGTCCTTCAGCATTCAGGAACCAGGGCAGGTGTGCCAATACTGTGTGGTGCTCTGGAAAGGAAAGCATCTCTGGCAGAGTTCTGCACTTGCATGTTTGTATTGCTGCTGGACACAGCTCTCCTGAATGCTCCAGCTTTTCATGACACGCCCTCCCCACACAAAGAAGACCTTTCCTATGGGCCATGCAAAAGGAGGTTCAGACCAGTCATCCTCCTGAGCGGAGTTAAGGACATGAACCACAAAGGCATCCATCCTCTTGTTTAATGTAATCAGAAAGCCAGTTTTGTACTGGAACCAAATTTATGGATAGTCACACACTGAGCCAGCTCCCCACTGCCTCAAATGCTTCTCGGCAGTGAGAACTGGAGTCCTTCTTCCCTGGTCAGACTCAAGGAATGCAAAATACACTTCTTTTTTCCCCTCCTCCTTCTTGTTTATAACTTGTGTAGTTCATATACTGCGTCTGGTCTGTCTTGAAAATGGTTGTCACCTCAATTTTCAACACTGTCAGAAATGTTTATCTCATTAGAAGGGCTGGAAAAGCAGCACAATAAAGTAAAATTAAATCACTATAGTAGCTTGGTTATTACTAACAAAGGAGGAAAATGAAGCAACAAGAATGACTGAGGAGGTTTTACAGCTTCTCGATGCTTAACACTGTAGCAAATCTTCAAAACAACCCTTATTTCTTTTTCATATTTGCTTTTAATATCTACTCTTCTTTTTGACACCAGATTTCTCCAAACAATGTATTAATGTTTCTTGCTTTTATGCTTTATGAAGTCCTCTGGAGTCTGTGGGTTTTCTAATGTCTGAATGCTATTTATGAGGCATCTGTTTTCAAAGCTGAGGGCACCTGTCCCTAAATTTCCTGTTTTAATTATATGATGTGCAATTCCACTGAAGTTTCTGGAACGAACTTGTATCAAAGTGGGTCCATGTGCCACAGTAAGGGGCTGCAGACTCTGGAAACAAATGGTACCCCCTTGGAAAACTCCTAGTATTATAGTGCAGTTGATGATTTGCCAGTAGACTTCAAAGGTCTGTGTGCATTTCATCAGAAAGGGAATATATCCTTGGGACACAATGAAGGAAAAGATGGAGACCAGTGTTGATGAACTGTCACTGAAAGTCTTTTGACAGAAAGGAGGGTTCCAAACCAGCAATATCAATGATGGATCTTTGTATTCATTTCCCAGACTAGTGCTGGTGGATGTTTTCACTAGAAAAAGGCTGCTTTGTTGATGTCTGGGCAGGTATTTTATTATTCCTTTATGCAGAGGAACTTGCTGTAGTTTTTCATATATAGATATGCAGTTGCTTATCTAAGTGTATCAGTAAAAACTGTCTTGGCAAAAAGCTTGAATCATAATTTGCCTTTTGAGATGCCTTTTATTACTCTTTTTCCTATGACGAATATTTTTCATAATTTTAAAACTCTTGTGTCTAGATAATTCCATATCAAACATGGAAATTCCTGTAATTGTAAATATTCCTGTAAATATTCCTGTCTGTGCAGAAATATCTGAAGGCAAAAGAAATAAATAAAAAGATCCCAAATAACTGAAAACTTTGAGGTGAAGATTAGGCAGAAATTCATCATCCTCTCTATGAGGTTTGCTGATACACTAGTTAGTTAGGATATAATGTGGAAACAAAATGAGTGTAATGACACAATGCATGCAAAAGTGGTGGCATTTGCACATCAGCCATGCAAGAATTTCTCCTAATTTTCAGCTTGTGTAGGTCCAGCACACCACATCCACAGTGGGACCAATCCCAGCTCTGGGGCACTTGTTCTCTCTCTCTTTCTCTTGTGGTGTCATATCTAGAGGCCAGAGGAGAAGCCAGCCTCTCAGCACGTTTCACACAGTTCAACCCCTCTAAGTGCTGGAGACTGGTGTAATCTGCCCACTTGTACCTCATGTGACTGGCTGCAAAGTGGTCATGTCTTCAGTGACACATTTGCACTGTGCTGGCTTAGACCGTGCTAAAAGCCATTAAAGTTTCCAGAAGCTGAAGAGTCTGTGCCCCTTAACACTGCAGAATATGGAGCCACTTGATATATTAAATGGCCAGTCAGAAGGGAAATGTTTCTAAACAAAATGTCCCAAAATGACAGGAGTTTTTTTTATGCCTCTTCTGGACCCTCTGATGTTTTGTCCACTTGGTGAAGCAAGCTGCGTGCTTGCTGCCTGCTTTCAGGCTGTCCTTGGAAGTGAGAGACCATCTCACTGTTTTTTCCTGTTTAAAAACAGCAGATCTTTCTTTCCCGTTCTATTTTCGGAGTTGATCTGTGAAAGGCAGGACCAATGTTTAAAAGGATTCTCAGAAGCAAACCAGCTGGGTCACTATAAAGAGCTGCACTTTCTTTTAAGGTACCTGAAATGGTAGTGAAATCACCTGGCAGTTTTCTTCCCTACATTCAGCATATTTATTCTCCTAAGCTTTTTGTGGCCTCTCCTCATTTCAGATCATAAGGCTGCTCCCCCTCTATGCATTCATCATCATTCTTAGTTATTGAGGCCTGGTTCTGTGCTGGATGCTGTAAATGGTTCTGTGTGTAACACATAAATACTGAGTAGTATATATGGATGTAGTTATTGTGTTGCTTGTTCACAGCCCCACCAGTTCCTTTAAAAGAAATTGAGGGGTTTTGCTTAATTGATAGTTTGTTTTTCATCTTTCTGAAATCTTGAAAATATGTCACCTCATCAGTTATTCTCCAGCTAGCAAATACTATTTGCAATTTTTTGATATTTTGATTGTTTCAACTAGTACAATAAAGTTTGTCTACTCCCAACTGAGGGTCTGACCCTCTCTATCCTGACCAAATCTCATTTTTTCCAGAGCTACTAATTGTAGCAATTGGATTGTACCAATCTAGAATCCAGCCCAAGAAAAGCACGGATAAATAACAACAGACCCTTCCTTTCTTTAGATTCTCATGCTGTGTTTACCAGCAGTGATTTCTGTGTACTTGGCAATGCTTAAATGTTACGTCTTTGAACTTCTTCATACTAAGACCCTTATTCTTTTCTCTGCCTTCACTGATCTCATTCACCACCTGCCCATGCACAGTGATGTATTAAATCCTACTGAAATCTGTGTAAGTCACATCCCCTGAATTTCCAAGGATGCTGTATTACACCTTTAAAGACATGCTTCATGTTATTTTTGAGTGATTTACTCTGAAAGTTCCTTGCCTGATAAGTGTCTTCACTTTCCTGGTAAAACATTGCTGCAACTTAAGTGAGCAACTCGGAAGGCTGCCTCTTACAGTAAAGTTAGTGAACTTATAATTAATGTTTTGTCCTCTGTGACCCAGTTTTGAAAGTCAGAGTTATCTGACATTATCCAGCAGGGTCTTACCCCTCTGCTGACATTTAACACAAAGGGAAGGGGTTTGAGCACTTAATACAGCCTCCAGGGAATAGTGACACTTCCAGGGGCTGTGTTTATTCCCGCCAGGTCAGCAAAGAAAAGTAGGACAGGATGTGACTCAGACACTGAGTTTAGTTTTGGGTCCCTCAGTACAAGGAGGGCACTCAGGTGTTGGAGCAGGTCCAAAGAAGGGCAGTGAAGCTGAGGAAAGGTCTGATATTGATGGATATACTAATCATGTTGATTAATATTATGACTAAGGGAAAGCAAGAGGTGTTTGCAAGCCATGATTCATCCAGCCCTTTTGAAACATGTAATTTAGACTGTGACAAAACACCACTGAGAAATTCCTATTTCTGTCCACTGTCTCTAAGGGGAGTCCAGTCCTCAGATATGGATGCTAACCCTGAAGACTTTACAAGTTAGATGATGTGCATTTGTGATGAGACTTACCATCTTTGTTGATATTGCTTGTTGCTTTTTGGCAATAGATGTAATGATGTAGACTGAATCTGCATTAGGTGCTGCAGTCAGTGGTCTAAATGTGGTCTGGAAATGTTAGCTAGGATTTGAAATTATATATATATACAAATATATTAGCCACAATAAAACCACAGTGAATGGCATACAACAATAAAAAGGGGATTTTACTGCCTTAGGTGCCTTTGAATAGCCTAGACTTCAGTTCTTTATTCTGTTCAATTTTACTATTATCTCTGGACTAGATTTTTGGTTTGTTCCCCTTCTCAAGTCCCCATTATCTCTGAATAATGAGACAAGGGGAGTCTGGCATGGCTAGATAAATTATTTTGTACATCCAGGAAGAAGGAAATGACTGGGTTCATCATTGGTGGGACAATACTAGGAAACTATTTATGTTCTTTAATAAGAAAATGCATTTTACTAGTCCCCAGGAAAAAATGACATGCTGCTTTGAGCACTTTGTATCAGCTTAGCAGCGAAACAAAGAAGCAGGAGAAATAAGGTCCAGCAGATTTGCAGGCAGGCAGTGAGAAACACTGAACAGTCAAACCTCACAGGGCATTTTCCTGTTCCTGTCCTCTGTCCTCAGCTGTGAAAAAAAAAACCATGAGAGAGGGAAAGGGATGCACAGGGACTTTGTGAGACAGCAAAAGAAAATGAAGGGAAAGAAGGAGGCTTATATGATGAAACTGATATCCAGTGGATATCAACTGAGAGAAAAAGTAGTGTTTCAGTGATTCCATCTTCAAAAAGAATAATATTTTGCCTGTAACTCTGCCGGTGTATCACCCAAATCTTTTAATATTTTCATGAATAACCTTCCTAGTGCAATAGAATCTAAGTTTATTAAAACTGTAGAGGCACTTGCAAAGATACCAGAGAAGATAAGAATTCAAACTAATTCTGGTGTTAGTGACCAGACACGGTTAGTGACACGGTTGGGAAAAATCTCTAATGACTTAACCTAAAAAGAGAAAGAATGAGATGCCAGAATGAGAAAGGAAAAGTTAAGAGCACAAAGACAAGCTGAAGAATAAGTAATAGTTCTTCAGACAGATGGTTACAACAATTAAACAAATCATGTCATATTCATGATGTCATGGAAAAAGCAAACATAAAAGCAGAAGTATCACCCATAAAATACAGAAAGTTATCTGAGCATTGACAAGGCTTCACACGAACTGCAATGCAGAGCTTTCTACACTACACTATAGAAAAGATGTGAAGCAACTGAAAACTTCAGGGGAGATTGAGTGAATGATGATTACTCTAATAAACATGACCTGTAATAAAATGATGGTAGAAAAAAAATGGTGGTTTAGGTGCATCTTAGTCTCAGAAATTATCACAAATATACAAATTCATAGAAAGATGCTGTTTTTCATGATTGCAGAGCCAAAACAAGAAGTAACAGAAGCAAAATTCTGTAAAGGTAGTCTTATATCAGTCAGTCTTAATGGAGGAAAAAAGGGCTCTTTAGTTCACTGCTTCCATATGTGCTTCCACACCTAGGTTCTCTTCTAAATATTTTATTACTTTGGCTTACATTGGGCCAAGGCAATAAAATAATGTTTATATTCTACCCCAACATCTGGAATGGCAGAGAAGGAAAAAGATAATAATAGGAAAAATTAAAACATGAGGAGGAAACCTAAGTAGTCTTAGATCATACAGAGAAAAGATTATTTTCAGCATGCATATTTTTTAAATTGCATGTTTGTTTAAAAGAAATAATTTCTCTCAGCTGCCCACCTGAAGGTTTAAAAACAACTCGAAAGACTTATTCTCAAACTTGGTAGCATCAAAAAGAATTAATTAATTCCCCTTGGTTAATTAATTTGGTTTAATGGACTTTAGCATTGCAAGGCAGGATGGCATATTAGATTAGATTCTCCAGCTATGTTTCAAGTCATATAATGACAGTAACACAAATCCTCTGTTTCTTTTTGGGTAGTCATAAAGAGGATTTTAAAGCCTTAATTTAAAGTGGGCGTTTGCCTTTCCAGGCTGTAGCTTGGATTAGTTTCTTCTGGAGTTTGAGGGGGTGAAACTGGGAACACTCACAAACTGTGTTCAAAATTAAAGCCTGTCTCTGGAAGGTGAGGAACATCATATTAGCATTTGTTTTGAAGAATCTCTTGATATCAGCAGGAGCTCTGGGATTTTTTATTTGCATTGAGAAAAAAAAGCACAATGCAACTGAAGTAGAAAGTTTTTTTTCCCTAAGAAAAACTCTGACTATCTTAGGCCTTGGTATTTAAAAGCACACTAAAATATTTTCCTGCCCTTTTTTCCATCGCCAACGGTCTTATCTCTGAATAATTCTGCTATATAGCATATTCCAAATTATTATTTATTGTTATTGTTGTTCTTGTTAGTATTGATAGTATTGCTGTCTTCTCCTTCTCTTCTTTGTACTTGAAGACCTAATTTTCATCATGGTGAGGCCCAAACACAAAGACCCTGAAGCTAAACCACAAAAACAGCAGCTGGAATAATTTCCATGGGAAAGGAAAGGAAGGGGTCAGGATGATGTCCTGGGATCCCTAACACTTGCACTGGCTTCTTCCTCTCTGCTTAGATTCCACTGAGAGGAGCTTTGCAATCGCTGAGGCAGGAAGGAGAGCTTGGCAGCCACTGCTTTGCTCCTGATTTCCAGGAAGAGCAAGAGGAAGGATAGAGCAATGCCTGGATAACCAGCAAGACAGGCAGTCGAAAATATCCTTATCATTTTGTCATCCCAATTTCTTCCCTATGCAAGTCTGGGACCCCAGCCTGTGTGACCCCTCTCCTCCTAGGGATGCCCTGGACATCCTGCACAGACAAATAAATCCCTGTCCATATAGAGCAACAACCACTCCTGATGGAGCCCCATGCAGTCATCTGCTGGAAGATATCCTAAGGGAGATATCACGGTATCTTTGTTTTCTGTTTGCTGTTTAAATATTTCCCTTCAGAAAGAGATAATGGCTTTAAGACTGTAGAACTGTGTTTCCATTTTGGAAAAGTATTACTTTTTCCTTCTTTTTCTTATGTCCAGCTTTGGTGTTGGTCATTACTTCTCTCCATTGCCCATCATACCTGTTTACTCTTTTAACCCTGCTCCACTTCTTGCTCTCCTGATTTTTTGCTTTCAAGAAAAATGTAAGAATTCCTTGCATTCACTCAAGCCTCCTTACTTCTTGTTTAAAGTCTCTCAAACCCCCCAGAGCCTTTTACTTTTTTTTTTTTTTTAACATTAGAAAATAAGCATCCTTCCCCTATCTTTGAGCCAAGGCATCCTGAAAGAGGAAGACTCAGATAAACATCTATTCATCTCCACAACTCCCAGACACGGCTCAAACAGTCCCCTTGATGGATTAAAGATAAGACACTATCTGTAAGCAGCACTAAGAGCAAGAGCTCTGGTCACCAGCAAGGGAAAAGAGATTGCTCCAGCCCTGAGCTTCTGTCTCAAAGACTGACGTCTCGTGAGCCAGAGGTGCGCTGGGAGAGGCACGTCCCTGGGACACTCTGTCGTAGCATTAGATCCCCTTCACAGCCCAAGGGCCAGAAACAGAAAATAAACTCGTCTCTGTACTATGTGAGGGACTTTCAGGCAGCCTGGGATGCACATCTCAGTCGGTGGGCGACTCACCACAAAGCCTTGTGAGGGGAGATTTCAGTTCTCATGTCCACAGAGCTGAGTCAGCCCTGCACAAACACAACGGAGGAGGAGGAGGATGTGAAACATTGAGCACCACAAGCCCTGGTCTCGAGGAGTTGTGTTACAGCAAGGGAAGCATATTCCAACAAAAACCTGGTTCTGACACTCTCCTTTTTCTCTTTGTCTTGCTTGGGAGAATTTTCTGTCACAACTATTCAGTGCCACAGCACTCTGCTCTTACTAGCCCTAATTGGGAGGGAAGGATATTTGTGCTGCTTCACCAATGCAAATCCATGCTTTGGGACACTGTGTGTTTATTGGGGCTAACAAACTTTCAAAGATGCAGAAAAAGGAAGTCCAGGGAGGAATGTTGATACAAATGTCCCACTGGCAGACTAAAGGAGAGGTCCTGGGTTCTGAAAGCTGTTCAGGTGATTTTTGGGGTTTTTTTGCTTTCTTCTGAAATAAAAAATTAAGAAAAAGGAGAAAGAAAGAAAAAAAAGGAAAAAAAGTGATGCTTGAGGAGGAAACCCTACCAAATGACCAGGACACCTGGGTAGGATGATGAAAACGTTCTTCTGAGAGCAGAGGGAGGTACATAAGCTGTGTTTTTTTATTTTTTTTTAATTTTTGTTTTTGTTTTTGGTTTTGGTTTTGGTTTTGGTTTTTTTTGGTATGAAACCTGACAGTGAAATTTCAACTTTGAATTCCCTCTTCATAAGGTTCAGGCTGTTTACTTTCATGTAAGGTTACCTCTCCTATTACTGTCAAAGGTCAGATCCTGAGCAGTTAAAAGAATTATGTTATTTTAAAGCCCTTTATATTTCTAGGCAGGCTTGTAAGGTGGGACTGGCTTACCCATAGAAGACTCAGGGAAGTACAAACTCTTTCACATCTAGGAAATGAGTCAGGTTGTAATGAAGCACTGCTAGTGCCTGGCAGCTGATGGCCAGTCTCTGTGCAATGACCTCCTTGCTATCACTGCTCTGTGGCTGAATTAAAGTTGGCAGTTTCAGTCAGCAGAAGGAACAAAGAGGTCAGGTTGGCTGAGTTGTGTTGCCTGTGACTCTGGATCTCTGACACTTACCTGAGCAATTGGCCCCTGGTCCCAGTCTGTGCTGCTGGTCCCTGGTTCAAAAGACACAGCACAGGCATCATAAAGCAGAGAGCAGCCACTGCCAGCAAGAATCTTAGCCTCATTTTTGCTTCACTAAACAGGCACAAATCTTTTAACCCCCCTTTGAAAATTCTGCTTCAGGTCACCGTTCTGGGAGCCACATGTGGCTTGGTTTTAGCTACCACTTCATAAAATGTAAGAATAATTTCTGATACGTGATAGCAAAATGCTTACATTTTCAAGGTAAGCCTCATCCATGGAAGGCACTTTACAAAGTTATCACATAATTTCACTCCCTGGGCTCAGCTGGAGTATTAGCTGAGAATGGATTCACTTTATACTGAGTCAATCTGCAAATTCTCTGAGCAAACAAAGCTGCTGCAGCATTTATATTGTATGTGTGTTTTTCTACAAGATATTCAGGATTTTCAGATACAAGAAGGAAAGAAGGAAAGACCAGAACCTAGTGTTTCTCCTTTAAACTGTGAAGGTCCTTTTTTTCTCATTATTATTATTATTATTATTTGTGTCAATTAAAAGCAATTTACTTTACCAGCTCACTTGGGGAACCATTTATTCAGGACAAAACAATAACGCAAAGCACTGAGTAAAAGGCAACTGAAATGGTTGTCATACTCCCTCCCTACTAGCAAGGATATTGGCTTCTGATCCACATTCCAAACTTGGATACTTTGCAGACAGTACTAACACGCTGGATTTTGTGGCGTAGAAGTGATTTTTTAAAAAGATTTTTTTTTATTGTCTATGAGTTTTTCTGTTTTAAAAGCATGATGGATCAGACTACTTCAGAACATTTTTTAACATGTTTGTTTAAAACAATGTTGACTCTTAGATTCCTGTTTGAATGCACAAGTCATGATTTGTTTGACCTTTTTAATCAATATGCTACTTTGTTCATTATTGCCCTCTTTTCCAAAATAACTGCCAAGTCATCCTGTGAACTCGTTACTTGACCATGTGTTTGTTCATTTAGGGATGAAGGAAGTGGGAAAAGTGAAAACAGTCTCACAGTCTTCCCTGCTAACATCCAGTCTCAAATATTTGTTTTGCTATAAAGTAAATTGAGCATGAAAGGACAAAAGTGTTTAAAATTAGTAGCAAAACCTTCAAAAGTCTTAAAAAAATATTTAAAACCCAGATACTTTCCACTAGAAACTGCAAAAACAGGAAAGTGTCCAGCAGTGTGTCACACTCTAGACTAGTCCTTGCATCCATGAAATGAAAACAAAGCAAACCCTTCATTAACAGCAAGCCAGACTGCAGAAAGTTCCTGCTCCACAGAGTTATGTTAATCTTCTTTTGGCACTGTGGATACCTGAGAGAAATTATTCAATGAATTAATATTTGAGGAAGCAAGAAAAAAGGCAAGAGAGAATAAAACAAGAAAATAACCTGCACAAGCAAACAAAATGTACTTAGTGGAAAAACAAATGTTATTTGAATGACTATATTTGTCTTCTGTGTGAGGTGGCAACTTGTAGCTGTTGGTGACTTCACAACTCAAATTGTGCCACGGGAAGCAGATGTTCTGCCTCTAGAACTATCCAGGATCTCCTGACTGTCCCTGAGGTGCACATCCAGCCAACTCATGCTGCAGGGCTTTGGCTCTCCAAGGAAGAGCTGCTGTTGGGCAAAGTCAAGGAAAAAATCCTTGAGAAGCGAAAACGCAGTTTTGACAAATATGATTCCTTTCAAGGTGTTGCAGCACCTTCTACCTTCTCATTCTGAGCACTTTTTAATGAAGATCTCCCCCTATTCACAATAAAGCTGATACTGATCAGACCCCTTCTGTAGCACAGGAACCACTGGCAGCAGAGAAATACTTAAAGGATAAGGACTTCAGGAAATAAAAAGACTTTGAATCCTTTATTCAGGAGTAGCCTGTACTTCCATCTGAGACACATATGCTTGTTCCTGATAACACATTTCTGACCAGCTTTACCTCATGCTTGTAGAGGAAGGGAAAAACAGACACATGAGAAGGCACCCCCCTTGAAAAAATATAATTTCAGGGATAATTAAGTTCCCAAATCAAAGATACATGTTCCAACTGAGGCCTGTTCAGAGAACATGCTCCAATGCCTGACAAAATCCAAGGCGGAACAGAATTACTACATCAGAAGTGATAAAAAATGATAATCACCATAAAAACCTAACACCAAGACCCATTTTCATAGACTCCCAGTGGAAATATTCTGATAGATTTTGATAGAACTGGATTGTTAATATTTATGAAGCCAGGCAAGACCTCCAGATGGAAGCTGCTCTATAAGCAGAAAGCTTTTCTATTAATATTTATTAATCTGAAAGTGCTTATTTAGATTTTAGGCAACTTTTCCTCCATCCTTTTCCTAAGCAAACTAATATTAAATCTGTGGGATCTGTAAGTTCTTAACTTCCCACTGCTGTCTGTGATGTAAATTGCACTTCAAAGAAAAATGAAAAGAAATACAGAAAAAGTTCATAAAGTCACAATGTGAAGGCTTGAGAGCTGTTTGTAGAGAGCATTCCTGGCAAGTACCAAACATTTGGACCTCACATTGGGCAACAAAAACAAAGTTTTCAAACCTGATCCTGTGGCCTTTATGAAGTACAAAGTCACAGGGAGAGGATTGTGCCCGCAGGAGGTTCCTCACATGCCTCCAGCATGACATTATCTGCAGATCTATTCTTCATTCCATTATCCAGGTTCTTCATAACTCAGGCTGTGAGACCCCTGGGGAACCTCACACAGTATATTCTTCTCTTTAAAAAAAATATTGCTACTTGCTTTGTGGTATAGTTTTATCACATTTCAATTTATTTCGAAGTACCATTTTTTCTAAAATTTTAGTGAAAAATTATTGAAAAGATTACTGATGTAAATTTTATTAGACATGCCACTTCTCTCCTATTTGATGCAATACTTCTCTCCTGTTTGTCTTGCATGGACAACCTGTATTCCTTTAATAAGTTTTTGAACCTAGTCTTACCAGTTGAGTAATTAATGTTGGAGTTCAATAACTCTCTTACTAAACTGCAAATTTTTCAGTTCATTCAACAATGTAGTAGTGCACTTATTGTCATGCTTGTCAGCTTTTGAAATTATGATAGTCTTCGATGAACAAAATGGTTTTCAAATTATGAATTTTGCAACAACAGTTTTCCAGGGAGCTAGAAGAATAATGACTCTTCTACTTTATCACCTCTGATTCTTAGATCCTTCTGTTCTTACTAGCAGCTTTGTCACCTCCTCCAAGGGTTTTTCCTCATGGGTGTATATTCTCTTAGGATGAAACAATCTTTAAAATGATTCTGTCAAGTGCAGGTAAGTTCTAGTTGAAAATGAAAAGGCATCTCTCATTTTTACACTAGGATAGTGTATGTCCCCCATAGCAAAGATCCTTACATTTCAGCCCCTGCCTATCTCTTTAATCTGCACTTGTGTCTTCCCCAGGCATTTTCTTTCTAGCCATGATTATACCCTGAGCAAGTTTCATGCTTCACACTCAATTCTTTATGAGGCATCTCCCAGTGCATACAATACTCTTACAGAGAATTTGGGTCTGATGAATCTCTGTCCCCCTGGCATGTGCCTTGGTCCTTATTATCTAAGCATTTTAAGGTGGGAGTTACTCATTCTGATTTCCAGAAAATGTAGTTCATTGTCCTGATAATACTGTTTGGGAGAAAACATTAAATTAACTCAGTGGTGATGACATATTTATTCCATTATACTCTTTAGATGTTGGGAATAGAGACCTTGGGATCACTAAAAGCAGATATTTAATCTCTAATATAATTATGGCTAAGGCTTTAGCTTGTTCTGAAGAAGTTTGGTTTTCTACTTGTTTAAGGAAATTCAACAGTAAAGGCACCTGAGAGAGCAAAGGAACCCCCAAACTGCTTTCAGATTACGGTCAACTGGTAGAGCATAAGGTATTTATAATCAGGTGGAAAATCAATGAAGTCAGAAAATGAATCTTGATTCATTATTCTTCACACGTGCCAACACATACATATTTGCTCACTGCAAAAAGCCTTTGCACCATGGCTGGATGTTTGGTCCATCATACACATCAGTGGGAAGCAACCTTCAACTCCTGCTGCTTCTAGAGAGGATGCTCTTTCTTAGTGTGGTCTCCTTTTGTAATTGGAAAACAGCTGCTCACTGAAGCTGTGGACCTGAGAGAAGTGGGCACCTCAGGCAGAGAGGTGGCATTACAGTTAGGTTAGCACTGCATAAGTGTTACATTTTAAAATCTTTTTATTTACAATGAGTTCTGTTACCAATTCCATGCATGCAGACACCCCCCCTTACCCCCACTCAATTTCCTTCCTTACTTTCCCCTGCACTTGATTTCAGCTTCTATGCATTCTTCTTGTGCTGCTCTGATAATTTAGGGAGGTACTGCCTCAATAAAACAAAACTCAAAGCCAGTGGAGGGATTGAAAGGAGCTGTGCAATTACTGGTGTGGAACACAGAGCACTTCCACAGGATTATTCCCACAGATAGCACAGGGGCAGCTGTGTGAACTATTGGAATGAGGCAGCTGTGTCTCAGAGAAAAAGTGGTTCAGGCCCTTAAAATAAGGATTTCTTTTCCCCCCAGAGACTGCAAAGGGGTTGTATCAGACTATCTGAATTATGTGTAAGAAGAGCTGTTTCACAGGACATATGGTTTTGCTTGTGAATCCGTGGTTACATTTTCTCTTACTCTGTTTATTGCATGATGTGGTAGACATGCTTTGACTGCTTCCATTCTCCCCCAGCTTATCTCACACCTACTCTGTGTAGCTGCAAATCTCTATTCAGACACAGGCTTAAGCATATCTTAGGGTGAGCCAGCATTAAGGTAAGACTGTGAACGCAGAAGTAAAACCTCTGTGTTTTCTTTTTGCTCTGTGCCTACCACCATATAGTTCATTTGCTTTTGCAGTGTGTGAATATTGACAAAGCCAAGTGGGCTACTTTCCAGACAGAACTTCCTAGAATATGCCATCAATGGGTTAGCACAGGACACCCGAATTTGAAACTGTTTGCATATAGACAGGATGCACTGCCTTGTGTGTTGTGTGCAGAGGAAGTTACACAAGGCAGGAGGTCATCCAAGTCATGACCTGTGCCTGGGCGCTGATTTTATTGCATGGCAGGGATAAATCAGTTTGCCAAGTGTGAGTACTCTTTCCAGTACTGATCTCCCTTTCCCATGTGCTTGGGGTATTCACCTCAAGAGTTGGGGTTTAGGTCTCTCCTTTAACCGGAGTCTGCTGGGAGCTCCCTCAGTGTCTGAGGGGAAGTGAGGATTGTTATTACCACTACCCACACCCAGTCCTGCAACTTATGTGATTGTTTGGTTTTCTTTGTCACACTCTGCCATGGGTGCTACATGTATCTCTCTGCAGAGTTCTTGAAAGTTTCATGACCTTATGCATGGCTTGTTGCTAGCTTTTACTGAAGTTACAGAAGTGAATGCAATTCCATTCCAGGAAACAAAAGTTCATATCATAATTATTCTGAAAGGAAATTCTTTCAAAGTTATAGACCTATAGACAAAGAGAGAGATGCACTTTACTCTTACGTCCATTTATTTTATCCAAAAACAGAGAAGCAGTTCTTTAAAAGAAGCTGGTTTCAATTATTGTAGCTTTTATAACAATGTGTCTCTAACATCTGTTAAGCCAGGTCAGTCCCACAGCACAATATCCTGTTCTGTTTTTTAAAAAAGGGTCCCCATATTCTCAAAGTATGCAAGGTCTGCGTCTGAAAAAGTCACAGGCCTGTAGAAGAGATTATTGTGTAGTATGACCTCTGCAATAACACAGATCATTGAATTGCCTGGGATTAAATCATTGTTTAGATGAACAACATTTTAGAAAGGTGAGCTACTGCAGATCTGCCCTATTCATTGATGGAGTGTTGCAAGGGTCAGTTATCTCAGGAAGGTCTCCAATTTACCAAATAAAGCACATTGTAGTTCCCAGCCTATTTCTGTTACTATTACTAAAATACATGTCACAGTGTCCTGAACTGGTATCAGTATCTATGTGACCTTAATTTTTGTATTTAATGATTAGACTTCTGGCTTCTGAAGAGCTAGAGCACTCTTGGAATAAAAGATGTGTCTCTGATGGAACTGTTCTGAAAATTATCCTGTTTTGAGATAGCTTTTCAAAGGCTTGCACAGATATCATAACAAATGCCATTTTGTTCTTTTTTTTTCACTTCTTTCTAATTTCATGCTTGATGGATCTTCATTTGCTCCAACAATCTTGTTAAGGAGTGCTGCAGATGCAAAAAAATTGCATGAGTTCAGGACTGAATGAGAGTTTGGAAAGAGGTCATCTTCGGGGAAGTAGACATATGTCATGGAGTCAGAGAATCCCAAAATAAAATAATTGGAGATGAGGAAAGTATTAGGAAGGATCAAATTTTCTTGCCCTTTTTTTTTTTTCTTTTTTTTTTTTTCCCCTAGTCCTGAGTTCACATGAGTTCAGTGTTGGATTCTGGATAGAGACACCCTGATAGTAAATCAGGGAGGCATTTCTTATATATTTTCTTGTTTTGGGTGCTGATCCTAGGGATGGAGAATCTCTTGATAGGTGTTTGGATATTTTTTTTTATTTGAAGGAGGTACTACTCTCTTCACTCACGACGGTGCCCATTTTCTGTTGCATCTAGCACACTTTTGCATCCATCTGTGGTTCATCATCTGCCAAACATTTGCTTTTAGTAAACTTGTGTTGATGCCTTAAGTTTTAGCTTTCATATTTTCCGGATTCTGTATTGCCTTAATGTGTGACTCTGAACTTCATATAAAGTGTCAGCAAGTTCTCCTCACAGTGTAGTTAGACAAAACAATCCTTTTCCAGCCTGAGAACCAAGGACACAGTTGTAGTTTCAGGCCCAAGAGTGCAAACAACAGCAAATTGAAAAGAGCAATCTGGGAGGATGAGACTTCATAACCTGAAGCTGTAGTTGGACAATTAATCTCAATATGTAAATGTAACAAAACTTATAGAAGTGTGAAAACTTGTGACTGGTCATGCATCTTGCAGCCATCTTGGGTCCATCATGGGTAGAGCCATGGCCAAGCTCTTGTACTGCCCAAGGTGCATCTTTTAAAGGCCTTTTGATAAATATCTACTTTATTCCTTTAACTCTGTTCAGCCTCTGTTCCAGATGGCCTCTTAAGTCATCAGTAGTCAAATAGTAGGCATCGATTATTAAATAAGTGGAACTGGAAAGAAAATAATAGAAATACATTCGTTGACCTGGACTGAAATCACTTACAAAAAGACATTTCACAATTAGGATAGAATTCAGATTTTAACATAATTTCAGTCTAACATCTCTGTACAAGCACAGTTCTAGCTTCTTATATGATGACTTCAGTAAGTCACTTAACAGTTGAATGTTTTTACTTCACCAAATTTGCATTAGACACTTAAAAGACTGAGTCCCTCTATCAGAAGTTTCACTTAGTGTGACTATTGTATTAAACAGCCTCTATAATGTCAGCCATGCAAATTATTTCATTTTCATTTCCAACAGGGCTGTAGCAGAAGTGTTTGTTCATCTTGCATTCTTATATGATTTGCTACCATTATCTTAAGTGCTGTCTTGGCATACAAAGTTATTAGAAAGATGGTGCAGTGTGAAGTGGGTAGTTAAAAGCTGCATAGATGCAAAAGCTGACAGAAAATTTTGCATAGCTAGTTGGGTAGATGGAATACAAATAAAAGTACATATGATTGTGTGCAGGGTACAGGTAGGCCACTTATCTTTATCAGTCTATGGCAAAAATGACTATGACAAAAATGCATTGAGAATTGGCCATTTGAAGCTGGTGTCTCTGTTAGGAAATGACTTGGATTGAGTTGAGAAAACAGTGAGCACTGGCAGTCCTATGCCTGTGGAGACATAGCCAGGTACAAATACTGAGCACTGGGAGGATTGCAGACTGGACTGGAAGCTTGAATTTATGCAATTTTTCTTTCTTTTTCCTTTTAATAAACACACACAATGCAAAAAAGCACAGAAACATTTAAATGTAGTGCATTAAATATATTTAGTGGCACCATCAGATCAAAAGAAAAAAGTAAACAAACAGTAATTCTTCATTTCTATTCTAAAGAAGAGTAGACTGGCAATAACAGTTCTTTAGAATTCATTTTCCTGTGGTAAGTGACTAAAATATTTCATAGAATTATAGGATGTTTTGGGTCAGAAGGAACCTTAGAGGTTCATCTTGTTCCAACCACCCTGCTGTGGGCAGGTATCTTAGAGCACTTTTTGAAAAATCTTCTATTTTAAGAAGTGCCTGTTTCAGAACCAAATGAAGGAACTTCAGGAAAATGGCGAACACATAATCTGCATCATTTCTGTACCAAGAAACACCAAACCCATGGAAATAGTTTTGTAATGTGTGCCTTAAAAAGATGGTGAAAAATAGCCCTTGGCTTAAAATAGGTAAGCCCTGGACTGCTGCAGCAATGGAAAATATGAATGGCCATTGTCCTGTTTTTACATGGGTAGGAGCAATAGCATAAAAAGCCAAGTTATTTGCTGGGTGACAGAAGGAAACTGTGACAGACTCAGGATAAAAATCCAGACTTTTCAGATCGCCTCACTCTGACTTCCTGCCAATTCATGGAGATCTTGAGCGTGCAAACAAAGCCAGGATTGAACTTTTAATGTGTAAAGTGTCATAGGACCTGGGTTAAAATATCTTATAGGAGTAGCTGTCCTATTCCACTCTGTCTGAGCTAGGTTGTTTCTGCATTCTTTTTGTAACTTGTTTTTCCCTCCAGTTGTAAAGACTAGTTAATGACTTCTTTGTTGTGAACATGAGCTTATGGCTCAAGCTTTAACACAAACCATTGCCAGGACAATTGGCCAAAAGGTTTTACTCATCAGAGGTTTGTCTATAGAAACATATCAACTTCTCAAGACTAACCAACTAATGACTCAACTTTCTGATTTTGTATAGAAGTACTTTGACAAGAAATTTTGTCCAACATTAAACTTTTAACTGTTAAATACCAGTTTGTATTACACATCATACCTCTTCAAACGGTATTTCTTCCTCAAAAAGACTGATTGCCAAAGACCAGTAGTCAGGCACACGTTGTTATCTTAAAAAAACCCAAAATGTAATTTGCCTAAGAAACAAGAAAGACCTATGAAATTCATGACTTCAAAAAAATCAGATGTGCCTGTAGTTTTCAAGCAAAGACACAGGTTTCTTAATAAACTAAGACAGAAGAGGAAAACTTAAAAAGTGGTCTGTATTACATCAGCTATGATGGAAACTAATTGTGAGTCACCAAAAGTAAAGTGATCACTTATTCCTTTATCATGAATAAATCTTGATGAGAAAAATGAAGTTTTCTAAATAGGAATGGGAAATCCAGGATTTTTCGTCTTTGTAGTAGATCAGGAATTTTCCATGAACATCTGGGCTCATGTACACTGAGTTTTATGTTTTAATTGGTGCTATAAGGGAACTGGAATTTTAATGTGCAAGGACATTATGCAATTCAGAAATTATATTTTGCTCCAAATGAGATTCAGATATTGATGTTTCTTAGGAAGGAAAATGTTCCTTCAGGATCAACTAAATTTTTGCAAATCTCTTTTTAACTTGACATAACATTTTAAATATGATGGATTTTAGGAGGGGTTTCACTTGGTTTTAATTTGGTTTGGGTTTGGTGCTTGTTTTTTTGGAAGATATTCCTATCAACATGGATACATCCCCACCTAATGTTTTTATCTATCTGGATGAACTAACATTCCTGAAGGAAAACATATTATGCAAGATTTATTTCTTGAATATTTGTGGGTTTGGAGCTTGATTTGTTTCTTCCTTCATCTGTAAAAGATGAACTAATGTAGCCTGAGCATGTGTGTTGAATAAAGGGCAGCAAGTAGCCACCCTATCTCAGAGGAAAAAATGGGAAAAAATTAATCTCAGCAAGTCCCTGTACCTGGTTGAAACTGACACCATTTGCTGAAGTTATTTCCAGAACTACAGTTCATAGTGTCATGGGATAAGTCAGTCATTCAATTGATCTTACAAGGTAAATCACATTTATAATCCCTCCTTTTAGAAAAGTGTCCACAATGTTTTTCTTTACCTCTGGCTCAAAAATATCTAACATATAAAGCACTGTATTATTAAACAGTGACATGCAGTTTTCAAAAGATATTTGCCAAACACTCATTGAATTAGTCAATTTATCTCTTCAACATCAATAACCAAGCAGTGGTTGGAGGTGATAGTGCTGTGGTGATTCAGGAGTAATGCACTTCCATTCATTATTGCTTTCACTGGGACACAAGACATGTGGCTTACAAAGACACCTTCTGCCACTGAACCCAGCCTGTGTTATTATAGAGAGCAATGCCATGTAATTCCCTTAAAAAATTACTAACATCTGTCTTAAAATTGTTTACCCACTGATTTTCCTGAAACTGTACGAAATTGCTAACCTAGTGAATGGGTAGGAAAAGTCTGCTAATTTACAAGTTTAATGTATTCAAGGCAAGCTTCTATCAATGTATCAATGGTCTCAAATTATCACTCAGTTTGAAGAGCTCCTTTGGCTCTTCTTTCTCTTTGGAGATTTATTTTCTCCTCATGATGTGTTTATAGGGATCAGTTCTGTAATCTCCCAAATTGTCTTGAATTAGTGCAAAAAGGACAAAATCTTCTGTGTGTGACAAGATAAGCCTTCCCTAGTCAACCTGTTGGTGTTCTCTTATGTCTCCTGTGAGGTCCTGTACTCCTTGAATGCAGGTGGCCAGAACAGTACCCAACCTTCCAGACAAACTTCCCATATCATGCAGTTTGGATTTCCCAGTTCATGACAGAAGAATCTTTCCTCATTGCCAGCCAGGATTGTGTCTGAAGTTTTGATGTAATTTGAAATGCTGTCCACGACACCCAGTGTCTTGTTCTCTGATTTCCCATTCCTGACCTCATGCCCATAGCCTGTTGTCAGTCTCCAAAAAAGTGAGCTTGTGTTCTAATTACTTTCTATCTCAGTTCTCCCAGCATTTTCAAGGTCATTCAGCTCTTCCTGTTCAGTGTTCTGATCATGGTCTATTAATGATACTTTTCAGTTTAACTAGAGCACTCCCATTTTTGTGCCATGATTTTTAATGAAAATAAGTAATCCTGGAGGAAATACACTACTAATGTTTCTAGAACAATAGTTATCATTTTAAGACAATCTGTTGTATCACTTCTGGTGAACTCCTTGCTCACATCAACTAGCTGGAAAACGTCCAATTTCTTTTCGTGCAAGGAATGCTTCCTGACAGAAACGTCTTCTAGGGGATAACAATAGAACGTGAGGGCAAGAAGTAGAGGGATTCTTCACACAACCCACAAAGTACAACACAGAGGACTCTTGCAGTATTAGGGGGTTGGACCAAGCAAATAAAAATTTCTACATGGCAATCTAAAGACAAGTAAAAGAATTTGTGATTGTATCTAAAATAAATGTCTGCAATGCAAAACATCAGTTGGAATCAATGTAATGATCAGATAAAATAATATTCTACTGTGTCTTGTTAGCCTGTCAAGCTAATCCATGCAAATAGTCTTTATGCATAACTGTCTTATTCAGATACTTGGATGCAATCCATCAAACACTTCTCATCCATTAAATATAATTATATGCTTTGTTGGAATAACCAGATGTTTAGTGCTAAGCTGAACAGATGTCTGTGCTTCATAACGGAAGGTTATAAACCTATTTACACCAGCAATAAAATACAAGTATTGAAATGATGGAGGAACTGAGTAGTTCTCACTTCATTTTGGCTAATTGCCAGCAATTCACTCTCTTTGGATCAACTTAACAAAGGTGCTAAGTTTGCTGCAGGGTAAATTTGACACAGGAGTTAGTAAAACTAGGCTGACCTTTTGTAATGTATGCAATGATGACCACTTTGGGTCCCTTAAAAGGACTTAATTAATCTTGCAGTGAGTTTGTTTTCAAAAATTTGGGTCCAGATTTTTTATAGGGCTAAGTAAAAGGTGTGCTTTTAGAATGGACCCCTTTCACTCCATGAATATCTTTGGGGTGGGGAATGCAGTCCATATTCTCAGAACAGTCTTTGAAATGTGACACTGGGTTTATGGAAACCATTCCCATTGTTCAATGCACCTTATTCTCTTCCTCAAAATTTGAGATCCAGATTCAAAATTTTTAAGCAATCATCTATGTCTAAGTGATTTTCATTCTGAGACAAAAAGAAGTGATAGCCTAGAATTTGTTGTCTTTTACACAAATATATATATATAATTTACCCTACTTGCCTGTACTTTTGTTTTCAATGTTTTATCTGCAAGTAGAGCTCTGCTGAAAACAAAATTTCAAGTAGGACTCTTCTGGAAACTGGATTCTGAGAGTTTTTTTTAAGTGGTAACTACAGCTGTAGGACTAATTTCCAGAAGAGTTCATCTGCTATGACACACCTGCAGTCCAGTAAGCCACTTAAATGCTTATGTACATAAATACTTTTACAGAATCTAAATTGCAGAAGTTTATCTGACACATACAATGAACATTTTTGTTAAAAATAGCTTTGATGACCTAAAGTATTATCTTCTTTTTGTGTCTACGGAATTCCTTTAATTTCTAAGCATTTCAGGAGTATAATGTCATCCTGAAATATATATATATATATATCTTCAACAGAAAAAAGGGTAACTGAGACAAGTAAATAAGTAATATATATGGTTTCTTGAGTCAAAGCAATTCAGAGTAAATGGTGCCAGGAAGAATGATTAATAAATGGAGGATCTTAGAGCAGAACAGAAGTCTAGGACCCCAAAGAGGAGGAGAGATGGCAAGGACAACTTATTTCTGTGGAAGAGTGAGAAGAAATCCTCAAGCAGTAACAATACATAGAGGAGACGTGAGGGAGAAATTAACTCTGCTGACATTCAGAAGAAAATTCTTAGGGAGATAGACTGTGACAGCACTTTGAACAAGGAATGGATAATTCCTTCTTCTGGGGCAGAAAGGGAAGTTATCCAGCAGAAGGACTAGGGAATACCAGTGGACAAAACACATGCTCATGGACTAGATGTCTGTCTGCTTGATTGGGTTTTATGTGTTTTATGAAGTGGCATTCCTCTGGGGTTAGTAAGGACCAAAATTTCTCAGAAGTAGCTAAAGAAGGTAATATGACAGAAGGTAAAGAAGGTAATATGACAGAAGGTAAAGAAGGTAATTTGACATTGGTCAAAACACAGCCAAAGACTCAGACAAGAGTCTGAAGGAAAAGACCACAATCTTGTGAAAAACTCACATCAGGGACTGAGAGATGTAGAAGATGTAGTTTCTTAGAAATCACAAATAGTGTGGCTCAGGTCTTGGTTTGACAAGAAAGAAGCCTTTAAGACAGTGAAAAAAATTTCCCTCTATTGATTATGGGGAATTGCTCTGAAAAGTCACATTACATTATTTCTCTTTCCTGATGTGATGAGCTTTGCAAGATTTCTAGAATCAATTTCTTCTTAGTAGTCTTTCCTGAAAATTTAAAGAAAAGACCCCACTTTTTTCATGCTCATAAAATATTATCAATTGCAGTTATGCACCCTGAAAATGTGGTTACAATAGCACTTTGCAACTAAGCTAAAATTGGGATGCAGGGCCTTTTCTTTCCAGTAGAACACATCCCATCCTGTTAGAGCCTGAAGAATAAACAGATCCTTTTTAAATGTTGTGAAGGAGACAGCTTGTCATTGCATGTTAGCTGACTCATTAAGATTTCTATTTCAGTGATCATCTAGGCTGATGGAGGGCCATTGAGCTGTTAAGATAATCTCACTCTGATGTCTGTAAATACAAGTTGTGTTTGAAAAGTTTTCACGTGGTTTGCAGTTATTGAGTCATATTTTTACTACTTCTAAATGCAATTATGAAATGTTATTTCTGAAATGGCAAAAAAAGTTTGAGATGAAATTATAGAATAGCAACTCTTACCTCTGTATTTGTCTTCAGCTATTGGCAATCATGTCTGAGCAGCTCTGGTCTGAGTTTTTGGGTGCTGGATTCCCACCCTCTTTGACATTCTCCTAGTTTCCATAACTCAGCACTGGCTAAAGCTGGTCTAAAAAGGAGGGCAATCTTGTGAAAAAGAAGTTGAGTTTCTTTCTGGTCTTGAACTGGTGCTGTTTGGAACAAAGAAAATATTTTGCTATGAAAAAAACACATATAATATTAAAATCCCAATATCTATTTTATTAATCTGGACCAAATAACACTACTGATATAAATTAATTGATACATTTCACTGAAATATGTGGAACAATGCTGAGGTTTATTTCCGCATTTTTAATCATACAAGGCAATCAATTAATGGTCTTGCTTCCCAGGGATCCTCTGCCAGAGGAATGGTATTCACCAGGGGATTCAATTATCACTTCTGTTCAGTTTGATTTCATATGGCACAATGATAAATGGCTCCTACTGCTTGTAATAACAATACTGTGCACACATTTATTTTCTCTTGTTTACTTAATAATTAATATGCCACCCACAGTGACAATATGTGGGCTTGTTTATAAAACCTTCAGTAATCAATAATTGTTTCCCACGTGACACTAAGAAGAAGTAATTTGAATCATTGCTATGAGAACTCTTTTCTAATTCTCTCACAGTAAAGCCTTGACTGGCTTTTGACACTCATCAGCCCAAAGTCCTGGAATATGAGGGTTGAGTTGTTGTGGTGGTTTCTGCTCTATATTTAGGCAACTTGCCTCAAGATGTCCAAGCTTGCTGGCTTGGAGCAATTCATGTGTGGTATCACAAAGTGCCATTGGGCAAATCATCTGGGGAATAAGATTTTAGGAGTAGTTTGGTCATCAGTATTTCATATTGTGTAAGACAGAAGCACCCAACCAAGTTTCCTAAGGGAGGCAGCAAAATCCTTACCCACTTTTATCAGAACAGATGTATAGTACTCTGTGAAATACAGGAAAGGATGGGAAAGAAACAGCAGTGCAACTGTTTTTCACACACTGTTTAAAACCTACACTGCTTCAGTGATCAGATAGTTAATTCTGTGTTAGGTGGCTTATTTAATCTTCTCTTTTGTAAAGGCTTGAAATATTGGATAACAAAATATTAATTTACAGAACTACTTCAATATTAATATAATCAGTCAAATGGGGCACCTCTAATGAGGCTGAGTCCTGACTATCACACCATCACTAACCTGAAATTCACAATGATTCCCAGGCTGGGACGCACTGGACTGCTCAACCAGGCACAGTATGGCAGGCACGCCTCCTTCATTGCACTCAACCAGGCACACCTCCTTCATTGCACTCAAAATCTTTGCACATTTCTAGGAAACACAGGCTTTTAGCTTGTTATTTCTCTGATATTCCAGGTGCCATTGCCATTTTAGTTGATTTCAAGTAGAAGTGAGAGAAGCAGTAGGTACATGGCTGAGGATAATGAAGTTCACCTGCTTAGACAGGTCACCTACAAATCTCTGGGAAGCCTGACCAGAAGACTCATTATCATCTCCAGGTTTGGTCAGGATAGAAATAGTGAATGATGCTTTGGATTCCCAATGCCTGCATTGTTCAACTCAGCCTTGGTCCTTTACAGTCACTTCAGCTTTATTTGTTTGCTCAACACTGTGCATTACCACTGTGGACCGGGAGGTAATTCTGAACAAAAAGGAATGTTGGTTTCTGCTTTTATGAATTGTAACAGAGAGAGGTAAAAGTTCAGATCTCAAAGACTCAAAGTGTGTGTCTGAATCTAGATTTCAGGTAGGCTTGTTGCTTCTAAATTCTGCACACATATGCATTGGAAATGCTGTCAAGTAGGGCAAAGTTAAATGTTTGTACATTCCTCAATTCTCAATCCAATCCATACTCTGCTAGATGTGGGGAAAAAAACCAATATGATAGCATCCTCCTAAACACCTATAGAGCAGGGACATAAACTCAGCTTTATTAGAGATCACTTTTGTACCACAGACAGAATAAATTTGATTGCACCATAAAAATAGAGATCTTTTTGGCTGCATTTCAAGAAGAACTTTGTTTCCCAGTCTCCTTTCATGAAATGGTATTTGCTGTAAGAACTCCACCAAACAGGCATTGATCAGTCCATTCAGGCATCAGAGAATAAGGCTGGCCAATATCTTAGCTGTAGAGTAAGTTATTTCATTCATACAGCTAGTTGCCAAAATAATTTGCTATAACATCGGACTGATTTGTTGTCTCTGTGTCTCTCTCCCCTCCCTCTCTTCTCCTCAGACTGGAGTGAGCTTATGCAGGCCTGAAGGCAGATGTTATTTCAAGATTGTTACACTTCATTCTGTTTATCTTTTATTTTTCCCCCTAACTGAGAAGTTTAGTAAATAGACTAATATCCATTTAATACTTAGTTTAAATTTAGGAAAAGCCCACTGGAAGCCCACCATGCTATAGAAAATGATGTGTCAGCTTGGTGTCTGCATTGGTTCTTCTCATTGTTCCTGTGCAGTTCACAGGGCTGCCATGCTGCCATGCTGCCAGCATCACCTTTCCAGGAAGGGTGACACCAGCCTGGGGCCAAGAAACCTAAGACCAGGTGTATGCCTTCTTCTGCCTTTGAGAATACTGGTTACAGTAGCTCATATCCTGCAAATCACCATCATTGTTCCAGTGGTACCAACCATGTGTTAAAGCATTCATGAGTACAAGCAAAAAAAAGACACAGTGAAGCAAAAAAAGAGACACTGGCCCAGTGTATGGACTCTATAGAAGCTGTAAATATATAGTGATACAGAACTGTGAATAATTCAAGAGATGTCAACAGCCTGTGACATGAAAGTGGCTGCCTATTGATGAACTTAGGAGTTTCCTTGTCTAATTATTGGGTTCTGGAGTAGAAATTAGAATTGCAGTTGTCCCTGTACAGGTACAGTGGTGAGGGCTGCTCTAGTTGCTGTGCTGGCTGAGCTTGAGGCACTGAGTAACTGAAGTTTTATCACCATCAAAGGCAAGTACCCTCCCCCTGACTGGGTCTATCTGCACATGGAGAACAGATGAGGAGAACTGCCAGGTTAAACTGGGACATGACACTTCTGCAGTTCAGGCCATAGTGTTTGCCATAGCTCTGCTGGTTGAAAAAGTAGTGAGGAGAGAAAGTGGTTATCATTAACTTAAAAATATTTTTAGAGAGTGGATTTTTATCAAAACAAAAAGAGATATGTTACTGTGGGTCTACCAGAAACATTTAGTTTAAATTTGGATGAGGTTCTGTACCACTTTTTAGCTTATTTCTAGCCTTGTCCTCTTATTTGTTTCCTTATCCAGTTTTACAATTAAAAAATTTTGTTTCAGAAGTTGTGAAGCACTTTGAACCTCCCTTCTTCCTTATTTAATATCCAGTCTGAAATCAGATCTTTAAATATTTTATCTGAAACTCTATTTTTCTTCAGTAAAACTTGCTATCTTAAAAAACAAAATAAAATAAAATTGCTGAGGAGAAAGGAAGTTTGCTCTAGTTTTGTAGAATGGAATTAAATAAAATGAGTGCCATCTACTGGTTATGAGTTTTATCCTGTAGATTCCTTAACCTCTCATGCACTTTGGCATTGCTGTGCTTGCCTTATATTAGAACTCATCTTTATGCAAGAAGGATAATAAAATACTTCATCTTTCCACCGTCTCATGCTTCTGGATGAACAAGAGACATTCCGTCGTAGTCTTAAATTATAAGTAAAGACACTTTATAATTAAGAAGGTGCCATTAATCAAATCAGCCAGCAGTAGCTCAGTGTTTTAATTATACACAAATATTGTATTTAGTCTCTTCCTTTTGGTTATTAATCACCTACATCCACTAGACTGCTGTCTGTTTATTATTTATTAAAACCTACTGAAGACTTGCTATATTTTTTATGAGTATAAAAAGGGTGTCTTCAGAATTAATATCAACATTGCTTTTTTAACCGTAAAGCAGAAAGTCATATTTATATTTATAACTGGATTATGTGTACCGTGCTCTTAGCTGTATATCCATTTGCCTGTAGGAATAATTTCCATTTATTATATATAGTGACTTTTGATAATTCTACTTTTTCTTCCACACTTAGAGTGCACCCACACTAAATGGGTTTTCTAATGGATTATTCACCTTTCCCTTAGGTAACAAAGTTAACTTTCAGAATAAGGCAGCAGAAAATACTAGACTTGGAAATTATCAAATCAACAAGATGCAACTTTAGTCTTTATAGACTTGCAGTTCTGAATTACATAAGGTTGTCAAATCCTTGCAGAATTAGCATGAATCGAGAACCAATACTACTTTTGAACAACCATTAATATTGTTTTTCTTACTAAGAAAGCAAAACAGGGATTAAAAATTTCAGGTTTTCAAAAGTTATTAGGTTTAAAATCTATTTTTCATTTTAATTACTATAAGCCTTTGACCTTTCCAAACAGGTAAATAAAATTGCACTCTTCAAATGATATGATTCCTAGAATCTGAGAAGTGCAGGATTTACTCCTCACCAAGAAGACTGAGATTTCAGCCTGAGTTTGTTCAGACAGCAGCTCCACCATGCAGTTGAACATGCTGAGGATGGTCATGCAGGCTGCACTTTGAAATGAAATCTGCATTTTGGGAAACTGCTGAAGTCCAGGCTAATTTCTGTTTCTAACATTTATTTCCAGTAGGATATACCAAACTCTTCAGATGTACCCAGCTATTAAAAAGTAATAATAGTGGAGATATTGTGGTCAAATCTGGAGCTATGACCCAGCACTATGGGAAAATGAAACCTTGGTGTTGTGTTTTCTTTCTAATGTTAAAAGTCATGATCTTTTCAGGATGCTTATAGGAATTCTGGACACCTCACTGATCAGCAATTTGACAAACATCTATCTACAAGCATAAAAAATAGGAAGGTGATTTAGTCAGATAGCAAAAGGCTGGAGACACCTGCTAGGAAAGAAAGAAACCATTACCTCTTCCCCCCCTACAATGAATGAGTGTATACCTGTTCTGTACTCATTGATTATATATTTTTCATGTTCTGTGATTCCCAGCCTCACTTATGCATTCATTCTAGTTTTGATGAACCTTAAAAAAAATCATAAAATAAATATAAACAGAATTACAGACAGAAAAACAGATCCATTAAAAGATGGATCTAAGCGGAGGTAAAAAAATCAGCATTTATTCTCACTGATTATTTGGAGGGCTAGGAACAATTAGTATTTTCTTGTTTACAGCCTTTATATATCCAGCTTGCTTTCTCAGCTCAGCCAACCTGCCTCCATATTTAGTAAGGGAAAGAAGAAAAAAAGAGAGGAAACTTGGGGAACTCTGTTGTCCATGAGAGTACTGCTCTTGATAAGGTTTCCTATTCTCATCTCAGTTGCTGGGTCACAGACACAGATGTGCAGCAGCACTTTTCATAGCCAGAAAAGATGCTTGGCTGAGCACTGTCTCTGGGAAGGTCCTGTGACTTCCACAGACTGTCTCTGTGAAAGGAAAAATGACAGAGTGGGACAGGAGAGAATTGTTTCTCTTGGGGTCACAGGTGGCACATGTCCCTGTCCCAAGTCTTTAGCATCCTTTAAGATAACATTTGCTGCCACAACTGAGTGGAAAGCAAACAATTTGTTTGCAGCAATTCTCTTGTGACCCCATGGACTGATTGACAGCTTTATTTACAAATTGTGCCATTTGGCCTTGGCCTTTTGACAACTTCTTTCACAAAGGGTAGCTCATGTCTGAAGGAAAGTCATTGAAATACTTCTTTTGATGGCAAGATAATGATTCAGTCATTTTTTGTGTGTGCTTGAAGGGTACTGTTGGACAGATCAATGCAAGAGGAGAGCTTAAATGCCATAGACATTGTGGGGCAGGACTATCATAAAGCTCAAGTTTTAAACAAGTGTAATGAACAGGACTTCTGTGAATTAAATATACACAAAACCATCTTTTATTAAGTACCATGCCCTTTTCCTCCTCATTTAATCTCATCAACAGTAACCTATGCTGTCCTAGGGATGCTTTCATAGACATGTTGATTTAATTTCAGCTACTTTTAGTCTTCCCAAAAATAGGCATTTAATTTAAGATGGCCATCAGAGGAAATGGATATTCCCCTCCAAAGATGCCTCCCAAACACCTTAGAACAGGATAAATGATTGCTTGTGTCCATCTTATTCAGAAGGAGTCAGTGCCACTTGCCCTGTTTCCAACAGCCATCAAGTATTGTTGGCAGTCACAATCTTCACTGTGAAATCTTTTATATTTATCCTGCCAGTGGCAGACTGAACCTGCCCTGGTCTATACAGATTGCTTCATTTCTTTGTTCTCTCCTGTACAAAGACAAAGCAACCTGGACTAATTTGTAAAATTATTGCTGAAACCTCAGATTTAATTTCTGTTTTTCAGATCAACTTCACTTGAGTCCATCAGTCTATTTTATCTGTAAGATTTATCTGAAATAGAAACACAGAAATACAAAGTTTCATTAAGGGTTCAGTTTTACAAAGTTTAAGGGGGGGTGGGTTTTTGAGTTTTTTGGGTTTTTTTAAATTTTTTTTATTAAAAGAAGAATTTTTACAGTTTATATAATAGTAATCCCATTATTTAAAATCCTTTTGATCTCGAGTTCTTTTCTTAGCTCCTTATTTATGCTGATAGCTACTAGTGATAGGATGAAGAAAATATGTATGAAAAACTGAATACCTTCACTTAGAAAGTACTTGGTCTGAGTTTTCTGGAGAAAAGAGAAGGTAAGAAACAACTCCAGTACACAGTTTCATATATACTGTGGCAAATAAACCTTTAAAAATATGTGGTTATAGCTTTTCCACAAGCCTCATCTTCAGTCCAAGGTGAGTTGGTTCACTTTTGAATGACTGACCTGGAGTGTCTATAGTGTTATCTTTGGGCAGAAAAAGCCTGTGTGATTTAACACAGAGCCAGAGATCTCATCCTCACAGGCCAGCTCTCATCAGGTGTGTAGGACGTGGAAGCCTGTGTGGAGCAGTTGACATGACACAGTGCACTTTGATGAAGAGTGACACACAGCTGGCTCCAGATCTACAGAAGGAATAACTGACGGACATGGGGCCCTACTGAAGCAGCCCCCCTTCTGCTGGGGCTGGGTGCATGTTTTTCTTCACTTCTAAACCACAGATTCTGGTCACATGAGTGTCGTTAAGCAGGAGTTGGAAAGTGTTTGTGCTGCTCTCGTTTGTTATCCGTCCACTAAAGGGAACAAAAATAACAGAAATAACAGAAATCTACTCTCTTAGAGCTTCTCACATGTAGACAGGCCAGGACAGTTAGTCAGTCCTGAAATTCACTTTTAATCTCCAAATAAAGCTAGCAAATAAATAAACCCCTGAAATCTCCGTAGCAACATGCCTCATAATGAATAATTGCTTACGGGAGACAGGAATGTGATCAGGTTTCTTTTGGATTCTAGAAATCTTAACTCATTAATCTAGTTAATGAAATTTATTCTCCCTTTCTGTCTGTATATCATCCAAAGAGAAATCTAGAGTTTCTCAGTGTTGTACATCTACCAGGTTGTGTAAATTCTAGCCTCAGGATGACATGTGAGATGGAGCCTTTGTCCTTTTCCAACAAACAGTTAAAGCCAGCTTTGAATTGGAGGAAGTTTTGTGTCTGCTGCTTATGGGGGAGGGAAGAGAAGCTGCCACTTCTAGGTGTCTGTGTGAATACCAAATAGGAAATTTGCCTGCTGTGCATGTTCAGAAGCATGTACATATATTTTATCAGTTTCATGAATGGCTTTTCACCACCTTCTGTAAAGTGATTTATAATGATGACTCATTAAATACTAGTTTCATATTCAAGGGCAATTCTTCTTCCAAAGCAGGGTATAATATGGCTGCTCTTCATATAAGAATTACCTTGATAGTGAAAGCTATATTTAACAGTGACACTATTCCAGATCTGGAAAGGTTTGCATTCCTGATTTTTATACTTTTCACCTGAGGGATAGATTATGTTATCTTTATTGAGAAAAGCAGCATGTTAATGAATAACTACTGTGAACAGGATACATGTCACCTTAACTCTGTGTGAGACATCCAGTCTAAAGGTTCTCTGTTTTGTCAAAACAAAAGAGAAGTAAATCTAAAGGATGATCTGGCTTTTGTGGTATCCAATCTCTCTTTCTCTAGGGTGGTTTAATCACTGTTGTGGTTCAAACCATACAAAATGATTAACTGAGACAAGGCATTTGGCTTTTCAGCAACAAAAAAATGAAAGGATAATTAAGCTATAACTATGCCTTTGGGGGTGGATAAAATAGTAGAACAAGGAATAAGTGGAAGAAAAAAACTAAACCAAACATATATTTTACCTGTCCTTTTAAGATCTCAATTTAGTGGTATCCTCAATCTGTTTGCTACCGTTCTATAATTATCTGTTTCACTGAGTCAAAATCTAACATCCTGCTGTGCAACATGTCTCATCCCAAAATCAGCACCTGCCAAGTGTAAACTATTCTCACTTTCATTGCCTTTAATTTTCATGTCTGAAGATTTCTGAATGTACGGTGGAGTTGTTTAAAGCTAGAACTGAGGCTTCTGTGCCAGGCTTATATCATTTACTTATCCCTTTTCCTTAAAAGTGTTTAGGAAATATTCACTGGATCACAGTCATTGAAAGACAGCAGTCAGCACTATGATGAAGGATTTAACTCTGAAATATGAAATTGTCTGCTGAAGAAAGAGTAGAGCAGTGAATAGTGGAATAAATTAATAAGGAACTCTAACTCATGATCTCAGTAAATCTAGATTGTTGGGGTTTGGGTTTATTTTGCTTCTGTTTCCATCTTAAAATTGAGCCTTTTTGATGCAATACTTCTGAAGATGAGATTTGTTTACTTGGTGCTAGGCACGTTTCCTTCTATGACATGCTGCTTTAACAGTCTCCAGCATGAAGAATAATGACCCAAGGTATAAACTCCAAAAGAAACAGGACTGAGTGTAAAACATTATTGTTTTCTTGATTAAGAGCAAAGATATGGAGGAGATGGTCATATTTTATTGGTAGCAAAGTCATCTTGATTTGGGCACATGATCAATAAATTCTGTTTGTATTGTTTTGGCTGTCTGTTTTCTTTGTTTCTCAGTCTTTTGTTTTGTACAGTCTCTGTACATTTCGGGGAGTGGTAGGATGTTTGTCTCATTAGTGAATTTAGAGAACTGATACCTCCTCAAGATATGATCATCTACACTGAGATTTTCTTGGAATGATATTTTATATGAAAGTATTCTCTGGTAAGTGCAAAACATCAATGTGCCAAATGATATCCTGGTAGTGACAGGCCATGATACTCTAGAAGAAAAGTGACCTCTTTAGAAACTTTAGTGTCTTTAAATTGAAATGCTCAGTGTAAGCTCTCTCTTTTTCTGTGCTCTTGAATTGCATAAAATTTTAATTAAAAAAAAAAAAAGAAAAAGAAAGAGAATCAATAAAACCTCGCCAGCCCTTCTTTTCAAATTTCACGCTTATCAGTATGTCCCTGATATGTCCCTCCTCCAAAACACAACACTTAGCTGTCCTTACAGAAATAATTGGAGATTTGTCCATATCCTCACTGTGAATAGAAAAAGAAAACTATCAAGCAAGTCAGACCAGTATACTGTGGTGAGCCAAGCTACTGCTAAATAGAATTCCTGTTGGATTTCATTTCCAGAGGATGCTTTGACAGAAGTGTGTCAGCACCACACTTCTAGACCCAAGACAAATGATGGTAAATAAAGAGATTATTACTGGTCATGTAGTACTTTATGTAAGCCATTTTTTTTCTTCTGGATAATAATCCAATGTGACTTTAAGAAAAGTCTGAATAAAAATGCATTTCTTTTATACATATATTTGTATAACTATAGGTGTGTATGTGCATGCACAACCATAGAAATTTTTTTTTGACATGGGAGCATGTCTATATTAGTGAAGCCTTGTCAGAGCTCAGTGAGCTTATTCAAGGACTGGAAGAGGTACAGCTGAATGAGTGCAGTGCTCTGTTTGTCCTACTTGCTTCCACTGAGAACTACCTCCAGTTTACATCACTTTATCCAAAAATAATTCCTGTGTGGTGTAGGGCTACGGTGTGTGGCTGTGCCAAGGTCACTCAGGGCCACACTAAATTCTTCTTACAGGAATTGTAGTGAGCCAAGGAGATGTATCAGGCCATTATTCACTGTAAAGTCTTGCCTTCTCAGTGGAGGTCAGGGACAATGGTACCCTGAACTGTCCTGCCACTGTGTTCATGCCTCAGAAAGTACTGTTCTCAGTGGATATGAGTAGTCCATGCTGTATCTTACCCTGTCATTCCAGTAAAAGTTATACCTCATGCCACTGGTGGAGTTTATTCTATGTTCATCTATTAAAAACTAATTAAGTTGACCTAAAGTGTATGGAGTACCTAAATGGGATTTTTTGTGTTAAAATTGTTAGATTTTGGGGCATTCTACCCTCTGCCTTCCGCAACTCCTACACGTGATGGACATTTTTTGAAGAAACATAGCATAGCACTCACCTGATATTTCTAGTAATAATTTTGTGGAAAATGGAAGAAAATCGAATCACATACTGACTCTTTAAGGAAGAGATTGCTGGAGATAGTCTGGTAAAATCCCCAACAAACCCTGCTCAATCTGGGCCATAATATTAATATGCCGCTTTAGGTCTATGAGGATGATGACTCAGTCAAAGAATCTATATATTTAAAACAGTCCTTGAAACAAGGATTTCTTTTAGATCTGTAGCTTACTAAGGTAATGGGAGATTTTTTTTCCTGAAAAAAAGGTCATAATATAGCAAAAGTTCTTTAACATAATTTTATAACCTAATCTTGCATCTGTACTTCTTATCCTCTCTCTTAGAAACTCAAACACCAGTTTCATACTCCCTTTATTCCAACAATATTCTGAGCAGCATTTCTAAGAAAATATCAAAGGACGGAATTTTTATTTATAGAAGTTCATTAAGGTAAAGCCAGGACTACAAGATATCATTTATCTCAGTTCTGTGAGTTAGGTTATTGATGTTCTTCCTCACCAATTCCAATAACATTGATAGAAGCCAATCAATCCATCAGAGACTATAACATAAATAACATATTTTATACCTGTTTTTTCATCATTAAACTGGAATATTGTTAGTGAAATCAATGAAACAGAATCAATTGCAACAGCAGAGTGTCTGGTAGATCAATTTTAGGATGCATGGCAACATGTCACACTCACAATATTCCCTTTGAACTCAAAGAAAATTCCAGTTTCATGCGATGAATCAGTCCTTGCGTTTCAGATTTGTATAACGTTAAGCAATTTAAAATTTTGGAGAATGAGGATTAAGAGCTTGGGGAGTTTGTTAATTAGGTACACTCTCCTTAGCCTATGAGGTAGCTAGTGTTGATGGATCACCATTTTTGTTTTTTTTTTTTTTTTTTTTGGTACCTTTTATTATTACAGTGATGGGTAGCAAGCCCCAGAAAGGACAGGAGAAATGAAATTATTCCTCCTTAGATCTGGGCATCAAGACTTTCCACTCAAGATGCCTTCAAAAGCATTCTGACATTACAACAGACCACAACAAGCTGCCAGGTAAAGCATGAGATTCATGTCAAAAGCTCCTAGGGGAAAAAAAAAACCCAAACAAAAAAACCCACAAAACCCCCCCCAAAAAAGCAGAGAATGAAAGGACTGAATAAAGGCAGAAGAAGAAACAAGGGAGGAGCAAAATTCAGCAACATTAAGAATTAGACAGCAATCTTAATTACTTCTCTGAAATTGTTCCTGCATTGAGCTCACAGTGTATTCATTTATATCTCAGAATATTGGATGCAGTTATATCCAGCATAATGATCAACTTAGTGGGATAGAGCTGGTTAATATACATCCTTTCATCATGAAAGTGCTTTAAAATATCTCCAACATTATATGAGGTGAAAGGTACTGGCAGATAGGGAACATTCTTTGACAAGCTGAGTGTCTTGACCACGGAGAGAGTTTAAACTGAATTCCAGCCTTCTTCCTAGTGATGATCATTCTTGGACAAGCTGGCTGAAACCAATCTAACCCAACCCATAATATGTTTTGATACTTCAGTGATGGAAACATCAAAGTGTCTTAGTGACAGAAGGAATGAAAGACTGGTGAGAAAGAAACACATCAGGTTGTAAAAACAACAAGAAAGTTTCACCCACTCAGCACATTCTCATGACATTTTTCTTGTGTTTTTTCTTTAGTACAATGATCTGTTCCATCCTCAGTGTATTGTGTGGTGTCATATTATTTTGCTCTGCAGTTCTTTAGAAATTTAACACGTAATGATTGCTACAATATTACCTACTCATTTGCAGCAGGAGAATATCCAACTTTGACTCCGTAGTTTTGCCACACATGAAATTTTTTCTGCAAAAGCAGGTGATAAGTTCAGCTTCTTTAAGATTACCAGAAAAAAAAAAAAAGAAAAAAAGAAAAAAAGAAAAAAAATATATAAAAAGAGCAGCAGAAGAAAAATAAGTGTGAGTTATCCTAGTGCCATTCCTAAGTTGTACAGTTTACTCTTTTTGTAATGATATGAAGTTTTGGGGGTGACAAAAATATTAATGCCTACCTTCAATTAGACATGCTACTTTTCAACATGGATACTGAAGATTATGATTAATTTCTTTTATGACATCATCCTACTCTAGATGGAAATAAAACATTTAGGATGCATACAATTTTTTAAAGCAAATATTTAATTGTCAGTATCTATGAAGCTTCCTTGATCATAAATTTATATTTTTTCCTTATTTATTTTTTTTTCCTTTGATTCAAGTACTCAGTGCTGTAAGAAACTTAGGGAATTCATCTTTATCAACCAATGTGGCTGTGTGAAAAATATTTATTGTTTCTCATTTCAAACAGTCCTCTTTAGTCATAAATGAGTATAAAGGAAGCATGACAAGCAATTTGCTGCATGGTAGATGATATTAATGACCTGCCATGCTCATGTCTCCTTGTGTGATATGTGGCTATTATTTTTTTTGAGTGACAGGTTACAACAGAGAATGTTTGGTGTCAGTTGTGTCCTGTTATCTAGTTGCTGTTAATAAGAAATGAGGAAAATAACTTTATTCGCTGTCAAACCCACACATCACCAGCTCTAGCAGTGTTCCTCTCACAGAGCAGTTAGTGAATGCTCAGGGAAAGATCATAAAAGGCTGGGAAACCACAGTGCCCTGCTATTAACTGCAGCATCTCTCTTTGCTGATAGTGGTGGATGCTCAACCTGTTAATTACAAACATTCCATTTATTCAGTTAACATGCCACTACCAATAACTCCATAAATTTATAATGTATTATCACCAATAAATTATTAAACTGTCATGTTACCAGGTTAATAGAGCCCCATAAACCTTTACCAGACACAGGAGAAGGGAATGTGCAGAAGGGCCAATCCATCTGGAAGTGAGTGCTAACACAAAAGCTCCAGCACTTACAACCTGCAGGTCGTCACCTTACACTGTCACCACCCCATCACACCACCCATGACAGGAATGGCCTGCTGTGACACGATGCCATTGTGGTCACACTTAACTGTGCTGATCCACATTCACCTCCTGATGAGGAAATTGCCATCACTCTTTACAGGGGCAGCACCCTGAGCTCTCTGCAGTTGTAAGTTGGAGTTGAAAGAGTACAGTCCCACACCACAGAAAAAGAAGATATTAAACTGATCAAAACTGAAAAAATGCAGCCAAAGTATTGTTTCATTTTACATCACAATTCATTCACTTTTGACTGATAGCTCTCTAAGTGATTAACTATTGGCAATTGATAAAAATACCACAAAAAAGCTAAATAAACATGATTCAAGAAGGGCTGTGTCCATGTGTAGACTGTAATCTGTAACATGAAAAGTTTTGAGTTCTGCTATAGGATGTTAGATATTTTGCTTTTATGATGTATTTGCTGAAAAGTTATTTATAAAAAAAAGAAAAAAAGTTTATTAAAAAAAAAAGAAAAAAAAGAAGAAAAAAAAGAAGCTGATGTTGTGTACGGATATGTGGCAAATAAAAGCACATCATTAATCATTATGAATGCACCTACAGGGTTCAGCCCACGAGACATCTGCATAAAGCTGCCCAGATCCTTTCAGCTGAGAGATAGGCACAAGGCAGGGGTTACATCTATGAAGTATATTAAGTTAGACTGTTATATATGGAAGGGTCTTACAGTTCAGCTAATGTTACACTTGAGGCTGTTCAGCAAAATATGCCAGCACAATTAATGTCAACACCAGATAACCAGTCACTGTAAATATCCTTGGAGGGATTTCTTATATCTTTTAGGAGAAATCCCACTTAAGAAGCAAAATTTCCAAATGTATCCCTTCAAATCAGAGGTCAATTCAATAACTTACCAACCAGCAGGCAAATTTCATCTCCTGTTAAAGGCAAGTGTTTATCTACTTTGACAGGAGCAGGCTAGTGGGAAATGAATAAATAGATGTCCTTTTTGCCTGGAACAGACTCCAGTGAGCACTCAGACCATCCTTTGTGTTTGGCCATTGCTAGGCTGGGCCATAAGCAGCAAACCAAGTCCCTTTTACACTGCAGAATCTCACCTGTCCCCTTCAGGCTTCACCCTTGTGAGCTGACTGACTCCACTGCCTCGCTGACGCTTCTGCCTGTGCAGGACTGAATCTGTGTTCTCTGCATAGATTTGGTCTCATTATAATGACTCAAGTGTTGTACACTAGAATTTAGAGGACTAGATGAGGACAGAGACGTCTGCAGTGTGTGTTGTCATATGGTGTAAAAACACACCAGAGATCACATTTGCTGTTTTGAGAGGTGATGCAGGAGGAGAGCAGCAGACGCAAAGACTTACCTCAGCTTGTTGAAGCCCTCCTTGTTGGCACCTGCTGCCTGGTGTAAAACTGATTAGAATGATTTTCTGACCAGGTTTCATTGAATTTCCCAGCAGCTTGATTCCCTACGTGTCTCAGACTGTGTCTCATTTCTCAGAGACCTTTTTTTCTGCAGCTCTGTTAAAAAACAGCTGCTATGCTACTATGAGAACTTGCTATTGATGTTCTTCGTATTATGACAACCTTTACATTTCCATTTACTTTGCTTAACCAACTTAAACAAAGTTGGTTAATTCTAGACACACCCACTATCCTCAGCCCACACTAGATGCTCAAAAAAGATATCCACAGTGGAAAGGCAAAAATTGGAACCCAATATAAACCCATGAAAGTTATCACAATTTTTCTTTTCCCTGTCTACTTCTTTTCAATATCCAAGATTCTCTTTCAAGCAGCTGTGATTGAATCAAGTTCTGCTTGACATGTAACGACTGCAATATGATGGTGATTACAACCCACCTCCCAAAAGAATGAAGTGACTGGAAACAAAGAGTGCCTCAGCACCTTTTGTTTGTTTGTTTGTTCCTATAAGCTCCATTTTAGTGCAAGACAGAGACAATTCCGGTTTTCATCAGCAATTGTAACCTGAGTTCTAAGAAAATTAAGCAGATATATATGGACTTCAAAAATTATCTTTGCTCTTGGTTCTTGAAAAAGGCAGTTGAGAATTCAGCAAATTTTGGATTGACAGTAATTGCTAAAATTTTGCAGAAAAGTGTTTGTGGGTTTCTGGTTTTTTTTAAATTATTTTTTTCCCCCCAGATTACTACTTAAGTGAAAAAGAATCACAGTTCAGAAGAAGTGAGGTTTATTTTTGATCTTGCACTCCACAGTATAAATCTGTGTGAGAAACTTTGACAATGGCCTTAAATGAGACTAAGAAGTAAAAATATGTCTAAACCATGATGATATGCTGAAGGCGTGAATTTTAAAATAATTTTATGAAGCATTTTCATTTTAAATGGTTTTAAAAATAGTTTTGGAACTGATTTTGTGCATAATAATAAGATGCTTTGTTAATGCATAAGTCTCTAATGCATTGTGTCTCCTGACCTCTGACACTCAGAGGATTTTATCTGTGGAAGAATATCTTTAAATCTGTGCTACACACTTTTCAAGAGTCAGTAATTTCCTAAACAGTAATTTTATTTTTCACCAACAGTGAGAGATTAGTAAATTATTTAAATAATGGGAAAAAAAGAACTGTAAACATGCAAGTGGCTCTTTTCAAAACTGTAATCTTTTGAGATATATATAGCTATAATCTAAAGTACCTTTGACAGATCCAGCAACATCCCCCTTTTCTCTGAGTGGTCACTTCAGCTCCCATCCAGCAGAACCTGTGAGCAGCAGAATTGGCATGGACGTAACCAGGTCCATGTTGTCCATAAACTTTCACATTTGTTCTTATTCTACCATGGAACAGAAACAAACTTTGTTTTGTTGTTTTGTGAAATTGTGTGATTCTGGGTCTGACTCAAACAGATCCTTCAGCCTGCCTCTCTCCCCACTCCTCATGCCCACCTGCCCTCCTGGGCACAGCTGCCACCACGGGACGTGGCCTGGCACAAATCAGTCTGGCAGAGGCACAGAGATTCCTGGGACCAGCTTTAAGATAAATAATTTAAAAATCTTGAATATATGTGTAGTGTAGTATAGTGTCGTATGTATGGAAAAAAATGATCAACTGATGAATTAATCAAAACAAGTTAATGGCAAAAGACTCTGCTTGGCTATTTTAGAATTGGATGATTAGACAGTGTAAAGTCACACTGAACTGGAAAGAAAATTTTAAGCTATCATTTCTGTAGCCAGCTTCACAAATTTCAGAAATAAGAGCAAACAGAAAAAAATCTCTTTAAATTTTAAGAAAATACCAAAATTACCTCACAAAACTGATTAACAGTGGCGTGAAAAGTACTAGCCTGCTTCTGGTATTTTGCACTCTTTCACTCATCATGTGTCTTGTACACCCATTCTTATAATTTAGATAAAACTTTATTTGCTCTAATTTGCAATGTGCTATTGAAATGTAAGTCAAGGGTTTATTACTCATGGAAAACCTGCTGAAAAGAAATGAAAATGTGACAAATAAAAGACCTCTCTTTATACCATTGAAGTGAATATAAAGAATAAATACCTTTTTACCAGTTGATTCCTCAGTGTTATTATCTTGGAACCACATCAAGCGTGTGAAACAACATTTGTTTATTTAGCTTTTATGCAGCAGTTATTTTACTTTATTATATTTTTGCCTTATGAGTCACATCAGGTTTATCCTCATAACTGAATATGTGTTCTAGTGGTGTCTTTACAGCCCATGTACTACTCATGATCAGTGAATGATGGAGCGTTTTATCCGTCCCTTCACGAGGTGATGATAAGGATAATTCCCAGATTTCTGGGCAGTTAAGAAGCAAGCAAGTGATGGAAAACAGCTATTTGCTGCATCACGGCTTGCCATGCTCCTCCCAAAAGGATTTCTCTAAATTTAAACTGACGGACTTGAATATATCTAATTAACATATTTTTATATTTAAAACCAAATTATCTTCTTTTCTCTGATTTTCTTTTCCCATATTCTGCCATACACATAATTTGTTGGTACAGTCCTCCCAGCTGTAAATCAAAACAGCTCACTCTACTTTGGCTGAGTTTTACTGATTTATATTCACAGTGGACCTGCTACAACATCTTAGTTTTTCAGTTATATTTCTCATTTCTAAATTCAAAAAAAAGTACCCAAAGATTATAGCCTAGACTCCAGTCCATTCTGTCATGGACACTGGGGCATGTAGAATTAAATCCATGAAGGGAAACTACCTGTTGTGTTTTGTGTAATGTCTCTGATGGAAATGTTCATATTCTTTTATAGTTCATCAAGACAAATACCATGATGATCAATATAATGAGTATCACAACTCCGATACTTTTATGAATCTCATATTCACTGTAATTCCAATTATATGCTTCTTTGGCATTAGGTCACAGTGGAATGCAAATAGATTTTCATTTGACTACATTAGAGACAGTCTTAAATCTCATGTTAGGTTGGATCGTATCTCCTGATCAATTATAAGTCTTTTGTTTTATTTTACATAGTTACCCCCAGAGAAAAAAAATAATTAAAGCAATTTCAATAATTAAAAGAGTGATTTAAGGCTGTAGCACCACCGAGAATGGTAAGAATTGTAGGAAAATACTTCAGAGTTTTTATGATTTTTATCTTAGTATTTATATTAAAGAATTGACATCAGAGGCAGAACCAGACTAAGGTGAAAGAAAGTAAAATACATGGGTTTTAAACCATTGTATGGACTTTGTGTTCTTGTTCCTTTCATCCCTGAAACAGATGGGGAAGAATAAAGAATAAAGCTGTTCTGAAAGAGCATATGAATCAGCCAGATATGGGTGCATATTTATTTTAAACATACAGATACTTTCATAGATCTCAGCCAAAACTGCAGATAATTAGGGCTGGCAAGAAAAGATGTTAAAAACCCCTCAAACATAGTTCTGAATTTTAAAAATCTTTCTTTCCCCCCACATCCTTCTCCACCCCCATCCCCCTCCACGCCCCATCCCCCAGGCTTTTTTCCTTCATATTTTAACTGAAATTTTATGGAAATTACAGAAATAAGTATTTGGTGTTTTCAAAACAGATCTATTTATTTGTAATTGGTTCAAACACTGTTTCTGAAGTAGACTAATAGTTCAGGAAAATATAAATTTACTATACAAATATATTTATTGATACAAAATTAGGGGCATCAATGAAAAAAGAAATGCAAAATGAACAATTTTATTATGTTCCCCACATTCGCTTTCTGATATTTTTCTAAATAGAATTTTAAAATTCAATATTTTGAGAGGATTTGGCATTTTAAAAACAAGACAGGTTCTAGACAGGTATTTTAATTATTCCCTTATCTGAAACTTGGGGTGTAAATTTATATTTCAGAGGAAGTACAGAAATTTCTGTGTTATTTACAGAATCTATTGATGACAAAGTCCTTTATTGTTTTTAACCATATCTTCCTTCTATGGTTATCTGTGGCCTAATTTGCTTCAGCTCACTTGGGTTTTTCTCACTCTAGTTTGACCATGGTCTTAGCCATTGAAAATAAAATGCACCAGACAGAGATTTTTTTAAATATCTGATTTGCTAGTAAAACCCCCTGAGACTGTACAGTTCTGCACAAATCCCCAAATTCCTCCTTGGAATCTGAAAACTCTTCTCTGTTTTGGTAAAAAAAAGTCCAGCTCCCACTGCCTGCATTCCTCTGGCCCATAACCTTTCCAGTGATCACAGGGGAGCAGCAGATTTCTGGAAGTCACTCGAGTCTGAGATTTGGCCTTGGGGCAAGCAGGGGGGTTGGAAGGGGAAAGCTACAAGCACCAGGATGCTGAGAAGGCCAAAAGCTGTTCAGACAGGTGGGCAGGGCTGGTGTTTGGGCACAGGTTCATCTGCATGGATGGTTGGTGGAGCTGGACCGTGTGGAGAGGAGGAGTGGGACATAGGGAGAGAATATACACTTAAAGGTGGTTATTTTTGCCCAGCTGTTCACTGTAGGGGATTTTGAGCCAGGATTAATGGTAGGATTGTGGGCTTTGTTCTCAGGGCATAGGTATGGGCTCTGCTGGGATCCAGGAGACTGGAGTGTAGTGAGGACCAGACTGCTACAATGGGAGCCTCCACCAGGAAGGAATGTTAGTCATTACTAGCTCAGGCAGTGATTTTCTCAGTCCTCAGCTGGTCTTCCCCATGACCACCAATTAATACCTCTCACAACACACTTCACAGGGGGTTGATGAGGACTGAGGTTCTGGTAGGTTGGCAACTGGGCTCAGAAGCTAGTAACTGATATTCAGAGCAGAACTCTGATGTCTCATGCTTGGAGCAGTCACTTTCCCCTCTCACCTGATCATCCAGGAACCTTGGGATGATATTTGTCTCAGCTCAAGCCTTTAAACAAGCCAGGAAACCATTGGAAAGGCTCATATACACAAAACAATGCTGTTAATCACAGAACATGTTAACTGGTTATTTAAATTTTTGCAGTATTCTCAAAGCAACAATTTGGTTGGTTGTTCCTCCTTTTCTCTCCAGGTGATCCTCCCAATATCATCTCAATCTCAGCATAAACTGTTTTTTATAGGTTACAGTGCCTAGGGTTTTATTCATGAGCCTGAATTTAAGTACATGAGCAATTTCAATAAAATTTGCAGAATGACATTAACCATATGTTTCGTTGGATTATTGGATCTGGGCTCTTGCTTCATCACCACTGAAGAAAGTAATATCTATGCTGAATCATGGCTGACCAGAGTTCTCCTTCAAGGCAGAAGTTAGACCAGAGATACTCCCAAGGTCATTCCCAGCTAACACTCCATGATCCTGTCAAGTAGTGAAGAAGGTGAGAAATATCCACACAGAATGTTTGATGGAACTTGTGATTCATACAGCTGAACCTGGAAACCACTTTCATTCTTGGTTCATTCACAGCCCCTCCGGGATGAGGTGGCACAAATACATTAATGTATATTATTTAAATAAACTTAACAAATGTACATGGCTACATTAGTGATTGATACTCATTTTGGATAAAGTTGGGAGATGCTAAGGTGTGGTTATGTGACAGAACAAAATTATGACTGTAGGGTTTACATTACCTCTTATGTCTGGAATTTTGATAACCAATTCCAGCACAGGATCGTGGATTTGTAACAAAAAACACCCTTGCTTAAATCAGCAAGGCCAGAATGTCTGATTAGCTTAAGTGAGGATGGTAAAGAGATTCTGAGCTGGTACAAACCAGAGCTGAGGTGTCCCTGTTTTCTGCAGCTTCAAAACACTGGCAGAGTGTGAATACACTATAAAGATATATAAATCACAAATGAAGATAGAAAAGTGTCTCAGCTGCCCAATGACTGCCAAAGTTATTTGTGTGATTGCATGAATGTTGAGGTACCAGCTGTAACATCATGCTCTGTTTTATGCACAACATTTTGGCAAATGTAGGGACCATTTGAAGAATATCCAGACTTCATCAAGAATGATGTAGGACCCTATGACCTGTAAGACAACTCTGAGAATATAGCTTTTAAATACCATATGAAAACTTTTTAATTACTTGATTGACAGTGAGAGAGAGATGGATAAGAAACATAATAGTGATCTTCAAATATATGAAACGTTGCAAAAGACAAGTGAATAATCTTTCCTTCAGGTTTGCTGTAGACAGTACAGAAAGTAATGGCCTTTTTAACAGTGGTAAGGCAAATTTAACTTAGACATTAAAAAAAGACAACTTTGTATCTGTAAGCATAATTAGGTACTGGAAGAGACTGCTCCATCATCATTAAAACCTTTAAAGAGCAAACTGGACAAATGGTCATTTGGAATAACAAAGATCTAGTTGATCTGTGGAGAGCAAAAGATGAACAATTCAATAGACTGAAGGCATCTGTAAGTCTATTTTCTACTATTTGGTGATAATTGTTAGGCAGTATGGAGGATAATATGTACTAGTTAAATCAGATAGACTTGACAGAAGCAAAAAGTATCACACAATGCTTTTTGATAAAAAGCCATGAAAACAAATCACATGGTATGGAAGATCTGTCACATTTGAATAACAAATTTGCCCAATGTAATTTTCACAGTTCTTATACTGTGATGGCAAATATATTGGAAGATTATGTATAAAAAATAACTGGACAATTGCAATATTAGGAAAAAGCATGTCAGTTCCTGTGGTACTTTTAAAAGTAATTTTAAACATATTGGCAACAGTAAGAGGAATTAAACAAATTAGAGGTCTCTTTATGTTGAGGATTATAGAAGCAAAAAATAAAGTCTGTTTCTTCCTACAATACTTCGTTTGCTTTATTCCAGATTTCCAGAGCTATAGCTGAGATCAGACTTCATTTCCTGCTCCTTTACCAACACCAGATCCAAGTTCAATTAAATCTTTTTCAAGAGGTTCGTGAGTACATCAACCCGGGAGCAGGAAAGAGTCTCCTAACTTAGCGGCTGACATGGAAGGGGAGATAACTAAAGACATACAATTATTTCTTTGGTCTCGCTGGGGTAGCCAACTCACAACTCTTGAAGTACAAGCCTGCTGTAATCATTAGGGCACAGTTAATGAAAACAGCTCATTATTGTCTTGGAGATACTGTCCTCTAGCAATGCCCTTTAAATTGAAATGTATGCAAATGAAGACTATTTAGTTTAGAAGTTTTACTATGTAGACCTTGTAAATATGAAAATTTAATTACTAAGTTTAATATTTATCATGAAGAGCTCTAGCTCTCCTCTTTATCATACCAAGAAAATTATGAAATATTCCTTTTGAAGTAGATGATTATTTAACAGATGCTTCTGTCCAGTGTTTCCACAAACCTGAACAGATACACACCAAGCCAAATATGTATAGATTTATCCCCTTATCCTGTAGACCATTATACCAGCATGCTTCACATTTTGATAAGAGTCCAGCATTTTTCAGCTTCAGTAAGAGAATTTGCACATCAATCCAGAAGGAAATAAATTGCTGGGAGAAAAAGCATGCTGTAACAAAACTGCTGTCTGACAGTTTGAGAACAATGAAGGGCTTTCATAAGTAAATGGTGCATATCCCATGATATGTTCTCAGGAGGGGATCATCTGATCTAGCCAGTACAGAGAAATGTTTCAGACACAAATATTATCCTGCCTGTATGGAGGAGATTTTGAGCTGTTGCAATAATCAATAATTTATTGTTTCTGCAGTTCTGATAAATAAATGCAGAAATCTACTGCATTTGGGTGGATCAAAATTTTTTGTGAGTAGGAAAATCTTGGATGAACAGAAAAGTTGAAAAAACAGGAATAGTAAACTATATTTTTAGACACTTGGTTTTGTAAAATAGAACCACTGTTGACAATGTGAAGCTAAATACTGAAAAATCCAAAATTAATTCCTAGAATAATTTACCCCAGGATTTCTTGATATTTCAGAACTTCCTCTGCTTTTTTTTTTTTTTTAACCTTGAAAAATTAAAATAAATTAACAATCACGAGTTTTTCATCTGTATGGTCTCATCTTTCACTCCTTAGTATAGAATACAAACAGATAGGAAATATATAGGAAGCATTTATACTATTACAAGAAGATTGACAAAATTAATATATGTTATTAGATCAGTTGATGTAACTGAGGGAAAAAACAAAATGGACAAGATTTCAAACAAACAAGAGCTTCTTCAGATCTGAAACAGAATTGGTCAGTGGCAAATAAAGTACTATTACTGAGATTTTTAGGTTCTAGTCATAGTCTTCCTTCAAATTTTTCCTTGCTTGTATCCTTGGATTTTCACAACTACAGTGTGGCTGCTACTGCACACATAATATTTTCAGTTGAAAGTTATTTGCTAGTGCCCAGGAGGTGGGTAAGACTCATGTGCTGTGAGTCTCAGAATTAACCAGCTCACCACTCCTCTGAGTCACCTGGGCTGTCTTTTCTGGGCAGGCACACATGAGAATAGTGAGGAAAGGCAGACAGCCTCACTCCCAGGAGTGGCATATTTGTCATTTTCTGACTCTTACCTTTCCCTGGTTTTTGTTTTTTCCTTTAGGAATTTCAGTTTCCAGCCAGGATTTTTCCTCTTTAACCCTTGTGCTCCTGATTATCACAACTATCTCAAGAATTACAATGTTGTCTGCGTTTGCTTTTTTTATCTTGCAAGATTGCACATCATGGACTCCCTCACACCTTAGCAACAATTTTCTCAGGAAACTTAGGCAAGGTCACAGAGCTGTGCTGAATCAAACTAGGCTTTGTGTTACAGACAGCTGGTCCCCAGGGCTGAGCATTTCAAGGTGACAGTGTGTCCACATTTGCACATGAGCAAAGGAATATGTTCCACAGCTGTGTGCATTGCTCTGAACTCAGAAGACAAGAATGTTTTTGTTTGTCTCTTCAGATCCTCTTTGCTTTGAAGTTGAAGTGCCAGGAAAAAAACAAGGACTTTTCATAAAAGCTTCCAAACACCATCTCTTTCCCTTATTTTTCAAATCACTGAAAAAAAAAAAATTAAGAGGGGAAAACACAACAATAACCGTGTAATGACTCCCATTCATTTAGTGATTTTAATCTCTCAAGGCACTTTAAGAAATGTCATAACACATATCCATGTTGTAGGTTGTCCTTCAATTTCTATTACAAATGTCAGACATAATCCCAGTATTAATCAATATAATTACCGCACAGTTTAATTATTCTTCCATACTCAGCCTCACCATTCTTTTAAAACTGGAAAATAATAGCATGGCATTTAATATGTGGCAATTTTTTTTTTTAATTTCTTTCTCTTTTTTTCCACCTAACTGAGGATAACCTTTCTGGAGAAATCCCATCAGAGTACCTGGATTATATAAGAGGTCTAAGAGTCTTTCCCCTGCAATTTTTGAGCTTTATTACCAGCAGCAGGAGGAGAATGACCCTTGCACAGATTATTTGGGATTCATACACTACTGTTTATTCTGTTTAAATCAGTCAGATATTCTGGCATTTGAGGTAGACAGAGACATCTGGAGCAATCCTACTCATTTACAACCCAGGGAGTGCTGCCTTCAGAGCCAACATCAGTGTGACCTCCAGGTTATGAACTGTGCCTCTGTGAGTGATTCACAGTCTGAAAAAGATAATGCTGTCCAGACTCTCCACAGGTGGATCCTTCAGGAACTACCTTCAGCTGCCTTAGACTCTATCTCATGGTGTCTGTTTTAGTGACATCTGGCATGAGAGGATGAATCTCATCTCCCCACAGTGCTCCCTACAGATGAAATGGCAGCCGTGCTAAACTGTTTTCAAATGAAAGCATTATACAGTCCAAATGCCACCTTAGGCCTGGAACAGACCTTTTACATGCAATCATTCTCCTGAAATGTTCCATTCATATCCAACAACCAAACCTCTTTCAGGAGTTCTCAGCTTTTATCTCTGAGTGTGAGTGGATGCACTACAATCTCCTGCTACAGAACATCCAAATTTTCTGATGCATGTGGATTGAAGGCTTCCTTTCTTTGGTTCTGGCTCAGTACTAATATAAAGGTGTTACATATACAGAAATATGAATCTCATCATTGATATAAAGATCCAGGATGCTTCATAAAGCCTATTTCACTACTCTGTCAGGACAGTAATAGCAACTCAAGTCGCTGAGCTTATTTGTATCTGTGCTGATCCCAGCAGCTCTGAGCATGCTGATGTGCCACAAGATAAAGCTCACAGGCTCATTACTCAAGGATGAAAAGTTTTTCTCAGATCTCTGCTGAACCAAACATCTGTGTTTATGGATAAATACTTTGTAACTCAGTTCACACACGAGCAAGTTGTTGCCACGTGACTAAGGACACTGGGAAATAACGTGAATGATGTACTCGCTTTGAAAAACCAAATTTTTTCTCTTTTAGATCTGATGAGAGTTTAAAACTTTATTTCTTTGCTTTAATTTTGGCTTTTATATGTTAAAAATATAGGTTGGTATATGTGTATGATTGAGGGACAAGAATCCTAATGCAGTGATGGTTCACAAAACAGAAAAATGGGAGTACATTTGCCAAAGACCAAGGCATCTCCTAGATGTGAATGCCTTTAAAATGAAACTTTACACAGGAATGAAAACATTCAATTAAAACTGATATTATGAGAACTGCATAAAGAGTCTTGCTTGGGAAACAATCAAGAAATAAGATAGTTCATTTTCCAAGCATGTTCTAAGGAAGTGAATGACGACCAATAAAAGACCGAATATCAGCTTGCCTGCTTTCCTTTGAAGAAGTGCTGCTCTTTGTGATCCATTCATTTCACAGAATTGTACTTGGTAATTTGTTCAGAGAATATTTTTAAAGGAGTGCATCTAACATTTCCAATTACATCTTGAAGGCTTGGCACAAAGAGGGATGAGAAAGGTCTTGAAAATGGGGAAATGAATTCAGGCTGCTCTTCCTCCTCCTCCCATTTAAATTGTGAACAATCTGATCTGATGAAGTTATTAGGAGGCTTTATTTAGTAACTATGATCATCAGATAACAGGTTCTGAATATAATAAACCTACTCAGGAATGAGAATCCTGTGTTTGGTACCCAATATCTAAATGAGCTCTCAGGTGCATGTAGATCTCAGCTGAACAGAACAGTTTTAAGCAAGTGATAAGAGTGAGCAGGAAAGACATTCACTGCTATCATAATCAAGCACTTCATAATGTAATTAATTAGATAAAGCCATAAAGCACCACAGGCAAATACTGGTGTAGAATAAGTATTCACATGCTGTTCGTTCAGACATGAGTCTGGGTATTGTATTTTGCTATGCTGTCATTCAAGACCCTTGTAATCTATGTAATTGATTCCTGGATTTCATTAGCCAATGCAATATGCTGTGAAAGGGCAAATGTATTTATGGGTTATCTAATCTAGGACAGGAGAAGAAGAGGAAAGACATGAGAGAAATCTTAAAATTTGTAAGAAACAGCTGCCAGAAAGGAAGGAATAATTTGTTCCCTTCAGTTCCCACTTAGAAAAAGACATACTGAGTTTAAATTTAGCAAGGGAGATCTTCTTTAGGTATCTGGGAAACAACTTTGTCAGATAAAGGAGACTGGCTTAAGGGTCTTGTTGAGTCGGTGCAACTCTGGAGTCTTCATCTGTATAATCAGCTCTTCTCAGAAATGGTTTAACAGTAGGCCATCCTTCCATGGGGCAAGGTGAAGGACTACACAACTCCTGAAGGACTCTCCCAATGTAATTTTCTCTAAATTTTCTCTGGTGCAACATAGTACACTTCCCTTTTAATCTCCATCTCCTCATTCCAGCAGGATATTACTGAAATTACAGAAAATGTGCAATGAAAGCAGAATGTTTATTCTCCCCTCAGCTCACCTCTGGATGAATAACATTTTCTAGCATTGCATGTATCAATTTGAGGTGAGCCTCAATTCCCCTGTGTGATTTGCACTTACAGCAAACACATGGGGGCTGTGATGGAGTGAAAGAGTCTCAGCTGTCCAGGAGAACTGAAGCTTCCACTTACCTTTCAGTGGCATGTTGCTCAAATGATAAGCTTTATAAAGTTCTAAAAGAATCTTGCTTTTAACAAGTGCACTAAAAGCTCCTTTTTGAAGCATGCATTATACAAAGCTCTCAGCAAGAACATGTGTCTGAATGGGCACTGTGAAACCTGCAATCTGAAGAAGCCTCAATAAAAAATCAAATCTTTCCTGGCATGGTTTTCTGCACTGGCATGTGCTTATTCTCTCTGGGAGGTCTTCTCTTTAGCAGTCTGTGTCTGGAGTGCAAAAGAAGAAAAAGATTCCTTTTCTAAAGTGAAGGAAGTTTTCCTGGAAAGTTTTCTCTGGAATATCTTTTTAAAGTCCTTAAAAGTTGCTTTTGTTTTTGGTTTTTTCTTTTTTTCCTTCCTTCTTAGAAGTCTCTGCTTTCTTGAAACTCTCAGGCTTCAAGAATTGTGACAATCCTTTGTGGAAGTCTGAGTATCTTGCATTCTCCTTTCATCCCTGTTGCCAGGGCTTCCCACTTGGATCATTTCTTCTGTGTTGTTTGCTGTGCCAGGATTCCCACTGCACATGTGGTAAAGTTGCAACTGAGACATGGGGGGTGAACCATGGGGGAAATATAAACCCCCTGGAAGACTGGGAGGAGGAGAGATCAAAGCAAAGGGGTATTGCTGCACTCTGTGTGCTCAGGGCTGAAGGAGAGGTCATGGGGAGAAGGAGATGCCCATGTGTATTTGAAAGTGCTGGGTCTGGGTGGGTGCAATGCTCCTGAACTATTTAAGACCTGGCTAATACTTCTTCTAGGTTCACAAAGATCAAGTTAGCAAGGAATTTTTCTGTGCCGTTTTTACAGCAAATTGAGTTGGTGTTTGCCTAGGGGTGCTGTCTAACCTCCAGAGTTACCTGCAACATCATGGTATAAAATGGACAAAACCCTCAAGTTTTGAAATAACATTTTGTGATAATGGAAGCTAAGTATTTGGTTTGTTTAATAAAGAATGTTGACAAAAATGACTCCCAAATTGTTTTATCATGTGGTACAATTTTTCCAAACTTATTGACTGTCATCAAATCCTGACAGGAACTATAAAGGAACCATTGCTATAATGCCATGCTAGCATTGGCTGTGCTCAGAGCTATTTCATACAGGTCTCACAGACATTTTAATAATTTTGTAATCAGAAAACATTTGCACTTGGCCACGTATTTCCTGCAGGCAACCCCTCAGTCACTGACAATTGAATCAGACATGCAGACTTCAGGTAACTGTAAGAAAGTCACTAACTATCTAGAATTATTTCCAAAAATAAGAAAAAATAAATACATGTACAATAGCTCTCACCTGGGACTGTCATTTTGAGTTTTGCATGCTCTCAAAATGTGAATATTAGATGGCTTGCCCCTGTTTAGAACTTCTGCCTTCTATACAATGATTGGTATATAAACCTCAGGTCAGCAACTTGGTCTTTTATTCTCCTCAGTTAAAGGTTTTGTAACATCACCAGGCTGGAGAGTGCCTCATGCAAAGGCTATTCTGGCTACTGGCTGGTGAGCAGTGTGGTTTTCCAGGGGCTAATAAGGCTGAACCTCCCTGTGTATCACTTATGTACATCTACACTCTTGGCAAAAATCTTTTGTTCTGTCACATTTCATTTACTCCAGCACTGGTCCAGATGACACTAATGATGTTGAAAGTCAGCAGGATGCTGTTAATAAATGTGGTCCAGAGGCCTGGTATGTATGTGACCTTTATCTTTCAAATGACCTGTGTAAATTCAGTCCAGTCAATACACCCAGATAGATTGCTGTGTTTCCAGGGCTATGAAATTAGGTTAGAAAATTCCAGGACAAGAGAAATTGAGGGGATTGCTGAAACTTGCCATTGATGCAGTTTGTCTGTAGGGAGTCTCTGATGTGATACTTGGGTCCATCACACCTAAATATGAATGGATGAGGATGTAGCTGCCTGTTGAAGGTTATTAAAAATCTTAACTGTGTATTAGTCTCTGTATCCTGGGCTTTATCTTGATGTGGTTCCTCAGAGTTTCATTAAAGAAAGGACTGATTGTTGTCAGATCAAGCTACAGAGCTTGTCAGCCTACTACAGAGCCCCCAAAAGGGTCAGTTTTGGATGCTTAGGGAAAAACTGGTACAAGCCTGACAGCACGGATTCTTTCCTGGTTATGTAGTCTCTGTGTTTTATCCTGCTCTCCATCTCCTGCTGAACAGTTCTGGGATGTATACTACATTTACAGCTTGATAGCTACTCATAGATCTGATTTAATTGTTGCTAACTAGTTTAAGACAATAACTAAATAAAAATATTAAATAAATCCACTAATACATGTTTGAAATTTTAATACAATCGTGTCTCCTGATATGAGAGGCTGATGATGTCATTTTTAATGTTCATGTTAAAATGGTGCCACATTTACTTTCTGGAAACACTTGGGCAGCAGAGCATAGCTGGAGAAAAATGCTCATGAATAGCAAATATTAAGCTCAAATGCTTGAATATTCCCTGAAGACAGGTTCCAGGTTGTCTATTCCATTTTGTCATTTGCAGTTCCTTCTCTAGCCGTACACAGTATAAATCAGCCAAAAGCAAAGGAGTCAGCAGTAAGAAAATTGAAATAGGCCTACACCAAAATTCACGCTTCAGCACATCATTCACTAAATGATAAAAATACAAGGATAGTGTCTGGAATGAAAATATACAGGGAACAAGAACCTCATTTACAAATAAAATCTATAAACAGCAAAGAAAAGGGTTGTTTTTACTTTTTTATAATAATTTGTCTGTGATCAAAATGTTAGCGTCCATTTTATCACTTTTGTGGAAAGACAACAAAATTAATATTGGTATTGCTTTAACAGTAAGTGTTGGCTTGTCAAAAATCACCCTGAGTGGTGCCAAAACTCCATATCCTGTCCAAAGGGCATTTAGTTCCCACCATTTCAGCAGGTCCATCCTCACCTGAGCAGTGAGCCTGTACATGCTCCTTTGTCTGTTCCAATTCTTGTGTCCACACCCTCACCCTATTTTTGCAAGTAGATCTTTCATGTTCTGCATTGCAAAGGAGGTTTTTAGATTTCCTGAGACAAAAGACTCATGCAAATAACAGATCACAACACCCGTCATGCAGTTGGATGTGTGTACCTCATTAAGGATCTTATGGGGCAGAAATTGATGGGAATGATTGATCATTGGGCAGATATCAATGTAGAAACAGTTAAGAAGTCTGATCTAAATTTTCAAGCTTCAATCTCATCTTAAACATGAGGTCTGCCCTCTCAAGAAAGTCTCTTAAAAGCCTCATTGTAACATCAGTCTCATGAGAGTTTTCTTCATGCAAGTAAACGTCACTCCAGTTGTCAAAAAATGTTGTATATAACATTAAAAAAATCAAATAATGTTTGATTAGTTAACCACCAGGGTGGTAACGTTAAAAATACATGAGAATTTTAATAGTATTTAGTTAAAAAAAATTCCTCTCTATCCCATCTTTTTCTATAAGGATAAACTTTGATATTTTAATGTCACACACTCACTGCAGAAAGTACTGTCCTGTCAGAGGATAAGCCTACTTTTTCCTTTTAAATATCCTTTGATTCACACAAACAGCCAATTATCAGTTATGTTATTGTCTTTCTTCAGATGCAGATTAATAGGTGAAGAGCAAAATCAAGGATCTATAATAATTGTCATTTTCTCATCCCTCCTATAGTAAAAAGCTGATCCTGTCAGAGAATATCAGTTAAAGGGAAAGAAGCAGAAGAACAGTGAATGAGATTACTCAGCATTAGGTTAAAGAAGTGCAACTGATGCCAGGGAGATGTTAAATACACAGTATTTTCCTGATGAGTTTAAACAGTGAAGTGTATTTTCCCTCAGTCGGGTAACAAGAAATGGTAAACTAACAGCACTGATCATTTAAAATGTGACTCAGGAAATAAGGATACAACAAAATGTTTTAAAGAACAAATTATAACAGTGCCAAATCATTAAGATCATGATGGTAAAAATAATTAAAAGCAATTACAGAGAAAAAGTAATTCAAGGGTGTCAGGGGAAATATTATTTTATTTCTTTAAACAAATTGATGATATAAACATTTTTCAGTTCCAGAAATGCTGTAAAATTTATCATCTTAACTTCATCCAAATTACTGTATTCCACCACTGGAATGAAATATTAACAATAGTATCAACATTTTAGTTAGTCTCCATTCAACCCCAGACTTTAATAGAAATAACCTGGAGGATTCGACTGAAGGTGATATTGCTAGAGAAGCCTTGAATTTAAACTGTCTGTATAAGGAAAATTGCATGGTTTGTGAAGGCAGTTTTCAATAAAATGGAAATTTTGCTTCTATCCCATTTAGCTGTCAAAAGGCCACTTATAATACTTTCATAAAGCTATTGCCTACAGAGCAAAGATAAAGACCTGGAAAAGCCCCCCAACACAATTCCAAAGCAAATAACCAAAATATAGCAACTAGAAAAATTACCCTGATTGTCTAATTTCCTTTAGTTTTAGTTTAATTTCAGTGTGTGTATGTGTTACTTCTTGATGAGATTCTAAAATGTTTTTAAAAAGCTGATAAAGATTTATTCCAATTGATTATTAGATTGTGGCAAAGTTATTAAACACATTCATTTTAGTTAAGATTTTAAACTAGGAAACAGCAGAGAAAAAGCAGAGTGACATGCAAATGAATGATAAGTAAATTAAAAAAATCTGCTGTTGAAGTTGCAGAGAAACATCAAAATAGATTAACAATTATAATCAGAAGCTCTGGACAAAGCTGAAATGAAGATTGGAATTTTTGCAAGATGAGGGGAAATATAATGTCTCCTTCCTAGTAAAAATACTGTTTCTTGGACTCGCAGAACATAATGATCATATACACCAAGAATAATTTCACATTAAACACACAGCTGGCATTAACTTAGTGACTAGAATAATTGGGGGAGCCCTTTTTTTTTTTTTTTTTTTTTTTTTTTTTTTTTTATCTGCAGCCCTACATGGGATACAATGCATTATCTGATCAAAGTATGGAAAAAATGAGTATCCAACACACACTTCTAAAGATTTTAAGCCCAGAATACACTCTACTCCTCAAGTGACCTCATTTATAATACACAACAGGTTGTTCACAGAAGTGTTTGAATGAGCAGGGCTATTTTTCCTCATTATAGTGCTGCTTTTCACCCATGCTGATCTGACACTGTGCACTACAGAAATCATAACACGGACACACACAGACCTAGAAAGGTCTGAGAAGAATGTCAATATTCACTCAAAATATGAGAAGTTTCTGGGTGTCAGATATTGACCCAGCTCACTGCCCCTTTACAATGCTCCCTGAGGAGATTTCCTGTTTCTTCCTTCTTGCTGGAGAGTGGGTGTCAGAGGAGGTGGCAGTACTGTCCTCCCTCTGTCCCTTCTCAGGATCACAGAACACTTGAATAAAAATGTTCAGTACTCACACACAAATCATTCTTCAGAACCTGGCTTCTGCCCCTCTTCAAAGCAGTTACTCTACACTATGGATAAACAATCATGAATGGCATACCCACTGATTTGTAACACAATGCATGCTTATTTTTAGACTTTAGGAATATTCCTGTGGTGCTCTGGGTTTCAAGAAGAACATTATTCTGGATAAGAAAGCAAAAGAGAAAATCACAGAGAAGGGAAGGAAAGGATTTCCTTACATAAGGGAAGGGTTTTGTTTTTGCAAGAACACAAATAGAAATCTGCATTCTGAAAGAGAGGAATTTCATGTCCAGGAGCAGGAGTTCAGTATTGGAGGTAGGAGGAAAACAAATCAGAGATGTCCTAGCTCTCAGTTCTCTAAGCTGCAGAGAGATGGGAGCCACAAGACACGTGGAAGACAAGGGGAGCTCCCTCCAGCTGCCAAGGGAAATTGCTGGGGTGGTTACATAGGGAAATGGAGTAAAGGACCTCTCAGTGCCTTTGGATTCAGCCCCTCATGTCTGCCTTGGTCTAGCAGAGAGGGATGTTGATTATTCAGCCACTGTTGATTATGAAATCAGGTATCAGAGCTGTGTTTGGATTGTTCAAGGGAAACACGAAGTGGGAAGGTATGCAAGGACCATGCCTGCTGTATGCCATGGGCTTCAAGGACACTGGAGGAAGCCAAACATTTTGGAGGAATCACTTCTGAACAATGACCTCCCTTCCCAGGCAGAAACATTCAGTGAGAGCTGTGTGGGTGTGTATGTGCTGTCTGTGCCAGTTCTCACGGGTGAGTCTCAGGGTGTGGATTCACTCTCTCGGGTAGTTCGTGACCTGTCTTTTCCAGGGATCTATTTTAGCTTTCCTTTCTTTTAGTGCTGGGACAAAGTACCTCCTGAAGGAATTGCCTCTTAGTCTGGCCTAGGTACAATGCTCACAGGTTCTTGGAAATGGCGGATTACAGTTAATAATAATTGCTATTATTGTGGGGTTCCAGCATGTCCTCTTCTGTAGTGAATATGACATATCACAGTAACAAGAGAAGTAAATGTGATGGGATTTCATCTGCCAGCCTGGTGTGGATACACTTGAGTACAAATTGTCTAAAAAATATGCTCAACTGAAATAAAATATTTCACTGAGAGAGGAAGACTGATCTACTAGCATGGATTATTGCCTCTGTCATCAGGTAAAGACAAGAACATCCATGTGAATTACTTCATTAATTCGATTTCACTACAACAGGTACACTTGCAACTCAGAGATGAAGAAATGTTATCAGCAGAAAATAAACAGCAGAAAATAGTGGGAGAGATTATAAGCAACATTAAACAATAAGGAAAAGTAGTCTAGTCTTTTTCAGCAAAATTCTTAATTGTGTGCATCACTGTATGCATGTGAACAGTCCTGTTGACATCAGTGAAGTCAATTCTGATCCTCATCTCACTGTTTTGTTGAATGGGATCCAAAAGGATAGCAAGCAACAAAGCTGGTTTGTGATATTTTGGAGGGAAGATAAGAATGGCTCTATACCTTACAATAATTAGTATTAACAACAGATTTCTCTTTCCATAGCAAAGATTGTTCCTAATCCATCAAGGGATTAAAAATATCATTATTTTGCTGTCACCTTTCTGCTGGGTCCTTTTCCGCCTAGTTGACAACTGAGATAACAGACAAGGAGACTATCCACCTGATATACAGTTTTCCTTTCCTTTAAAATGATCTGTGACAGTTTCCACTTGTGACAGGCAGGCTGGGTTAAAGCAGCCTTTGCTTCTCAAGTTCAGCCTCAGAATAGACATGCTTCTATTTCCTTGACCTGCATTATTTTAGAGAACACTTGTGAGACTTAGGAGAAAATAAAATCTCAGCTCACCTTCCAGACTATAAAGGACGCACAAGTGAAATTCGTACAGGACAGAGACTACTGAGAAGCAGCAGGCAGAGAAGCAAACAAGCAAACAAAACCTCAAGTCAAAGAAGCAACAGCCTCAGCAGGTCACTAAGAGGGGATGTTTTGCTTGCTTTCTTGCTTGAAGTCATCAACTCCTAGAGCAGTTCTCACTGTCCCAATTAAACTGCAGACAGCTGGTTACATCCCTGAGAAGTGAGAGGAAGAAGTTGCTGTAAAAGCAGCAGAGAAGCAGAATTTGAAACGCAAAAGTGGCAGTGTGCTCATTCAGGGATCACCTGCATGGTGGGCAGCAGACACAGGAAAACTTCCACAAGGGATTTATTCTGTGTTGACAAGGGTGCTTCAACACCAATGTTTCTGAGTGCTTAAGGGATTATGGGAGGAATGTGCCTGGAAGGGATTGTTAAAGAGGTTGCAGCATTACAGGTTCCTAGAGGTCAGCACACCCCTCCTCTGTGTTGGAAAGGGTTGCACACACTCCCCGAGTACAGTAACCCTTGTTTAGAGCCAAGGGACCACAGGCACAACTAAAGGTACCTCTTCCTTCAGTGTGCACTCTGCTGGGCCCTGGCCTCTTGCGCTCTGAGTCCTAGGAGTTTGTTTCTCATGGGGAGCTGCTAACCGAAAATATCTAGTATAAATGACCCAGAGTTTCACAGTGTTCCTTACAATTTTATCTGTCTCAGATATAAGAACAAAGAGTGGGGCTTGATTTCATTCTTCTGCATGGAGTTTTAGTTTGTGGCTCAATTTTTTTTCTGACTTAAGAGTCCCTGTACTGGAAGACTATTACCCTTCACACCTGTAGAGTCAGTGAGGAGAAAACAAAGGCCATTTTCCCATCTAAAATTTGTATTTCTTTCAAAAGAGCACTGTCTTTTCCTAAAGGCCTACACTGATTACGTTTTCATTTAGTACCTACTCTACTGAGGATATATATTTTTTTTATTTACTGACAGTGCAGATGATGGAATTTTTTGCACTAGTGACTGTATACCAGGTAGGCTACAAAAAAAATTCTCATGGAGGTAGATCTAGTTTTCTTAACTCTAGAAGTTAACCTGTAGAGCTCAGAGTCAAATATACAGCATGACCACCTAAAGGACTGCATGGGGTTATCCCAGTGTATTGAAGATGATGTTGAAAGTAATAATTACTCTCTTAGAATCTTAATTAAGTTTGAAAAGTACAAAGTAACAGGACTGTACCACTTCATTATCCCCAGACCACTTTCAAGAATGAGTTTGTAATATTCCTGAGGTTTGAGTTTAGGATATTTGAAGTAGATGCCTAAACCTATGTTGTTCAGCAGACAGCCTGAATAACTTGGCTGTCACACATGCTGTGGGCAAGCTCTCCTTGTCTTGCCTCTTGCATGTGTTTTAGTTTACCTCAGTAATTAAACATTAATTGGACAAGAAAGAGGTTAGGGGAGTCAAGCATGCAAGAGGAAAGTCAGGTTATTGCTCCAGTGGTTATTTAATTAGTTAAACAAAGTTGGACAGTTTCAAAGGACGCAGCTGAGGAGATCTAATAAGCTTGTTGACTCAGATATCCTGCTGGAGACACAGAAAACTTGTGTTGAAATCTCTGGTCCATATTAAGCAGCCTGAGGCAGAGACTGGATTCTTTGTAAATGGATATCCTAAATCACTGTTATTTATGGAGACATAATGCGGGAGAAACAGATTTCACTGGATTTGCACAATCAAATCTAGTTGGAGAAATGAGAAGTATGTCCCATGCATTTGCCAAATGCATCCTCCTGCTAGGCTGAGATCTTCACGTGGATGTAAATGGAGACTATCAGCAGCACTCCCCTTCCAATGCTCATTTGTAAATCATATTGAAATTCAACACAGGCGCTGTTTGGAGTGTGTTGATAAAATGCCTTGGGAAGCCTGTACAGGAATATTTGGATGAGGACTGTGTTAGAAAGGGAAGGAAAGGACATCGTGATGCTCTTTATAGCACATAATACTGGGAATTTTTTGTGGATTTAAAACCTCCTAATGGCTTTTTCCTCTAAGGGATTCATCACCTGTTCAATCATTTACACTCTGGTTAGCAGTAATTCAGTATCATCTAAATGCTATAAAAATTGCTCTAGTTTAGTAAAGTATCTCATACTTTGATTTATCTGCAAGTCTATTCTCACATATTTTTCCAGCCTACCAAGGAGGCATGCAGCAAGGTCCCAGATTGTTTCAAAGCACTAAATCTCCAGCACTGGATATTCTGAGGAAATAGGTAAAAAATCTGTCACTTTTAGACTGTGGGATTTGTGTGTTCATGAAAGGGAATGGCATACAGAATACAGAAGTGAGAAATGAGATTTTCTGATGATGCAAAGATGAGGCATGAGAGCATAAGAGGAAACAGGACTGTTACTGTAAGGGTAGTAACCTCAACAAAGCCTAGTTATATTTTACCCACTGTAAGAGAGAAAATAGTTTAAAGTAGGTGACACATTGCTACAGAAATGTCTTAGACTCCATCGGAAATACTTTTTATTTCTTTAGCAATCAGCAGTTTTATGGTATGATTTTTTTCTGATTTCTCTGCTCTTAAATATCTATCAGACTCTATAGGACGCTGGAAACTGAATGACCGAAGTGATGAGGGAATAAAGCAGTGAAGGTGGGCTGAAAAATAGTAATGGCCTTGTGAGTTTTTCCCTTCGAGATCATTGATTTTGTTGTAACTTGGAACAGACAAAAAATTGTTGCTGCCCATTTAGTTGCATTGGCAAGATACCTCGAGCATTTTCAGTCTATTCCTATCTATTAGAAATGAGAAGCCCCTTTGTCAAAACCAACATTTCAGCTTGCACCATCTGCAGAAACTGATGCATCAGAACTGGATTCCCACCCTTGGAGGTAAGGCTTTTACGAGACTAGGCAGACAGGACTAAAAAAGCCTTTGGCCATCTTTTCTATTAAAATGGACAGTCCAATTCTGTGCTTTATCTGGGAACTGTTATAAGAAAAGTAAAAATCAAATGTATCTTTAAAAGATGATGTATATCAAGTTAACATTATTTGCTTAAAATGATCATGAAGATCTGAGGAGTGGTTTGAATTATTCAGCTTTATTCTTCACACATTTCTGTTTCTTAATGTGCTTGCTTAAGGATAACATTTTCTTTTTTTAATGAGACCACTGGGGACAAAAGGTGGTTGACACAGGGGGATGCATACCGTGACAGAGAAAATTCCTCATATATAATGCAGGGGATGAGTTCTTGAAGTAAAGACCAAAGTGATGAATATGAACACTTATTCTGTGTGGCTGCAATAGGATAACTTCAGTGACATTTCTACCAGCCATGTCAGAACATTAGACAAGTAGGAAAGTGCTTTTTGACTGAAGTGAGTCTGGACAAGGAGTTTTCATTCCAAGGGGTTTGCATCTCCACCTCCATCGCACATTAATGCATGAATATGTATGGCCTGTGAGAGTGCTGTTGGATATGTCTGATCCCATTGCATCCTGCTGTTTGACAGCACAGACCTGTGGCCTGTGCCCTGAGCTGGCTCCAGCCCCTGGGAGCTGCTGCAGCTCCTGGGGCTCTGCAGGGAGGCCCCAGCGGCAGCGAGAGCCTGAGCCCAGCACGGCACTGAGGCTCTGGGGAAACCCTGCCACAGATGGCTGAGCTTGTCATCTTAGAGGTCACTAAACATTTTAATGGTCACCCCCCCAACACTGTTGCTTCCACCTGCTGATCCATTCATGCCTCTCTACCCTTGGAAATACATCTGCTTTTAAAATGAATTTTCCCTGCTTTACTGTTCACCCAGATGACTTATCTCATATGTTCATTATTCTTTATGAAATAGCTGTTTGTTTTCCTTTTCCCCATGTTTGCCAATTTTTAGGTTCACATCTCCATTTTGGTCAGTCTTAAAATAATAACATATCCTTGTGGATTCACCATCATCATCATCAGGATCATTATTATTGCTTTTATTACTGTTGTAGGTCACAATTTTGAACAATTTTGATAAGAAATAACAAGGCTCATGCTTTTCCAGTCCCCTTTGTTTTGCATGAAGGAAAAATCTATATCTGATATTTATTATTTCTCTGTATAGCAGATACAACTTTAGAGTATTTTATTTTTCCTCTTCCTTTTTTTCCTGAGATGAAAACTCAGCAAAGTCAGCATCTGTGAACTGTGTTTCAGTCTTTGAAGGGCCTTCAGGACCAGGCACCCTAAGGAAACAGACGAAATCCTGCAGTTTAGGTCTGTTTTAAAATGCCTTCATCTCCGTGTGATATTCCCTTCCTGAGTCCAGAGAAATGAAGCTATTTATTACTGCACCTTGCTAATAGGAATACAAATAGACTTTAAAAAGATTTTAAGCCCTACTTTTGTCTTCCATAATTTTATGAAGATGACTGCAACTGTTGTGTCAGAGGTGAAATCCAGTTGGACTCCTTTTACAGGGCTGAGGAGGAGAGGGGGACCCTGGTCATTTTTGGGCTTGAGCATGTCATCAGCTCACAGCCCCCTCTGACCCAGCCACACACAGATAAAATCGTAGGGTCCACTAGTTTGGGATGGGGTCTATAAGAGAAACCATGGTACATCACAGAGTTAAGGAGCTCTGCTTGCTGTGGAGGAGTTGTGTTTAAGTATTGTCTTTGATTTTGAGTAGATTCTTGAGATATTTTCTGTAGCCTGGGAAGAGTATTAAATATAGGTTTACAGAGTTTTTCCCTTGTAAACCCTGGGCAATCACACAAAAAAGACTTGAATGAAGGTCTTTCTCTGAACCTGGGAAAACACAGGTCTACTATCCTACATCTGTAAATGCTTTGGTTAGTCAGCTGCAAATCTTGCAGGTAGAGGAAAGCCAAAATTTTCTGACTGCACAAAGCAAGGAAAAAAAAAAAAACCTTAAAAACTCTTATTTCAAACTTTAGCTGAATTTTGATTTAAGGGTTTGCATTATTAGACAAAGAAAGGACATTTTCAAGCCAGCATTATGATTACTTTGCAAGTTTTGTCTTCTAGCACTTTTAATTGAGTTACTCAGTCTTCAACTGGGTTATGAAAACTCAGAATTTCATAAGAAAAAAAATAGGGAAGGATGGCATTGCTACTGAAAAGATGGGAGGACACCAGGGATTTCGCTCCAGGCACAATGAAAGCTAGATACTGGGAAAGCTGTGAAATGTACCCAATTAACTGGTCTGTAAGAAAGCCTTTTCTCTTGCCTTTTACAGATGAAGCAATTGCATCTGTGGCAAGAAAACTATTTCCCCTTAATGCAGGAGTGGCTTTTAAATTCTCCTCCCACAATTAATTTCCCTTCACTCAGGCTTCTGGGTAATGCTCCTGAAGAAGACTCTGTGAATCATATTAATTTTAAAAAAGGGGAAAAAACCCCCAAAACACAACAGCTTTTTCTTTCCTCTAAGTGCTATTAACAGAAAAAGCAATGTTATCACATCTGGTTTAGCTGTTTCCTTAACTGTCCAAAGAAGAAATAGAATATTCAAGTGAAATAAGAATGGGAAGAAGTTTTGTTCCATGCAGGGTAATGGTATAGGGATTTGGAAAAGTTAGGGCTGATATCAAAAAAAGGTGGAAAACTGAAGAAGCCGAATAGCAGGGGAAAAGGTGGTAAATAGATTTTTGGATGTGGTAGTTGATATAACAATGACTTGCTACATGGGAAAACTTCATACTTTCAAAATCTTTAAATCCTACTATGAAACATTATCAAGAAGCCGTGAAGCTTAAAGGAAAGGAGAAGGAATAGACCCTAGAAGCACAAAAAGTCATCTTTAGGAACCATAAGAGTAGAAAATAAATTGTAACTTTTCAAAAAGAACAGCTTTGAAATGTTACCTTGAGAGCAAAACGATTTTAAAATGAAATCTACATTCATAGACTTCTAGCTATTATCCTGTAAATGTAAAGATGAGTCTCAACTGAGTTTCTATTGCAAAGTCCCCAAAGCTTTTGTGTCTTGTTAATTACCTTGGCATCTTTGTATGCATTTAGAATACAGCACTTAATGAGCAGATCATATGAGCAGCTGCCTTTTATTTAAGGCATGTGGTGGCAGATCAGATCTTAATTATGTTTCTGTATGAAAGAACAAACTACAAACAAGGTTATGCTTAAATAGCTTCAATGGGGGAAGAAAATGGGGGGTGGGATTGGCATTCTGCAGCCTTTCTTAATGGAATTTCAGGTGATGTTGCTAACTCTTTGTTACTGTTTTCAGAACACACGTGTGTATTCCTAAGGCCTAAGATCCTGGAATCAGGTGAGACTATTCACTATTTTCATTTCTAAGTGTAGAATGTGGGTCATGCTAGGCTTGAATTGGCAGGTGTGGTTCCTGTTTGCTGGGAAAGATTGGTCTTCTTTTTATTACATTTCCTAAATGAAAGTTTAATCTTTATTGGTTTCTAGGAGTTTGTTAAAATTTATAGGAGTGCTTTGCATATGAGCAGAATGTGTTAGATGGTTATAATCAGGCTCTTTATCGTCAACAATTTATACCAGCTGCTGAAATACGAATTTTTAAGCTCCTCTCACTAATCAATGACTTAGGCAAAAGTGAGACCATTTTAATGGTTGTTTTTTAATAATTGATGAGTATTTTTTCAGTAAGTTTTCAGAGTTGACACTTAGGAAAGAAAACATTGAGAGGACAGGATCAACAAAAGAGAGAAAAATGGATGAGTAAAAATCAGTCAGCAGATGATTATTCCCCATCTCCAGGGAATCTGTGATCTATATTAAAGTCTTTGACTCTCAAATATAGAGTAGCAATTAAATTTAAGTAAATAAACCCAAGTTAACTAAGAAAGATTGAAATTCTCTCTTTCATAAAACCTGATGTTCCTCAGGCATTTTGTAGTTGTCATTCAAATCGAGTGACAGACAATGTGGCTTTTACAGAGTATTTAACTCTCAGGCTGTATCACTGCAGATAGTTGTTTTGGAGTTTTTTTAGTTTGTTTGTTGTGGTTGTGGTTTTTTTTTTTTTTTTTTCTCCCCCCCACCCACCTCTACTATTTTCATTTAGTTCTACCTGTTGAGATGTTTTTAGTAAAAAAAAAATTCTACGGTGGGTGCAGGAAGAACGCCCATAGAGGAAATATACTGAAACTGGAATGTGAAGGTTTAGTAGGTCCTGTGGCAACTTCTCTTGCTAGTTTAGAAAAATGGTTCCTTGCCCCACACAAAAATATACTTTATTATCTAGTTTCTGGGAGGCAGATTACAGCTGTTCTCTTTAAAGTGGAGATCTTTGCCAAGTTTCATCAGCTGAGGATGGGGCTGATATTCTATCAAGATCTTTGTTGAGAGAAGACACCCTTATCCTCTCTCTGTGAGGTGGGAGGTATTGCTGAAACCAGCTCTCAGTGGTGCAATGTCAAATTCTCAAAATGTCAGATTTATTTGTGCATGTGATGGTATAATTTGGCCTCCTGCTGTGCAAATGAGAGGATTAATTTCCATAATATAGAAATTAACAGCGCAGTTGATATTTCTTTCTCTCTCAGTACAAATTAACAGCTGGGGATGACAGCAGCCAGCTTAGCCTCCTTTTCGTCCTCCTTCTGAGAAGCCATTGGTGAAGACACTTGCCCCAGTTAAATAATACTGAATGCCAAATTGGTGTTATCTCCTCCTGCTCCATTTCAGTCTTTGGTTGTCTGGCTGAGGCTTCCATTGTTTTCAGCATGACTCTGGCTGCCCTTACCTGAGCACAAACAGAGGGAGTGCAGGGCTGCTCCCCCTGAGCCTCTGAATCCTGTGTGTGATGTACAGGACAGTGAAGCCAGTGGGGGGTCATGGTTCCCTCTGCAAACTCTGTCCTGGGGATGATATTTGGGGTCAGTCACGTTTTAAGCCATCTGGAAAAATGCTGCCAAGCCCTTGCCTCTGTTAGAGCCTTTGCAATTCTTTCGATAGATTTACAGGTGATTCAACAGTATGATGTACTTAGATGAAGACATAACAAACTCTTTGAGCTCCCATGGGCTGTGCGGTAAAATCTTCTTTTTATTGTGCAACAGGTCCTTGAATCATATCTAGAAGTTCTTGACTCATTCCACTGCTGTGTCTTTTAGAAAAGCCTGAAGTGAATATATAAGAATATATAGTTCACTTTGGAAATTCAAACACATTAAGAGGGCTGTGGAAAGAAATAAGGTTTAAACACTCCCCCTTCTGTTCCTTCAGTCAGATCAGTTCTGGAATTTTACTCAATTGAAAGTAACATTTTCTGCTGACATTAATTGTAGTGGCTCACATAAAACAGATTAAAGGATCTGGATTATACTTTTTAAACCAGCAAAAGCACATAAATGGATTACAGCAGCTTGTGTGTGACAGTAATTCTTCAAGAAAACAGATAATCAACAACATCTTTTTAGAACATAAGGCTATATTGAGGCATAATCTCAACACACTGGGGTGAGCTTGGGTTTCTCCAGTGAACTAGAGGCATTTTTGCCAGGAAATTCATAAAGTACAAAAACCATCAGAATTTTACTTTTTAGTTCTTAATTGTTAGAAAAAAAATTCATAAGCTCTGCATTACGCTTGTCTATAAATAATCAAATCCAAAAGAGGTGTGAGAATTAAAGTACTAATATAAATTAACATCCCATACTCTGATAGTGAAACCAACTGGGATTCAATCCTGTTTGATGAAATAATAACTGAATGCACCAGATTAAAGAAAATGCTCTTGTGATTTGATTTCTTCCTTGGCAAATCATGCCTATGATGATATATAAATAAAAAGGAGTGTGTGATTTTAAGCTCAGCTAGGAAATAGAACAGCACAGTTACTGGTAAGCTCTCATGTTGGTCTATCAGACTGTTTTTTCCTTTCCAAGTAGGAGATAAATGAGGTATTATAAACTTGTTAACAGAGGAAGACAGCTGTTCTTAGGGATGACAAAGATCCCAGCCACTTCTAAATTCATAGTTTAGTTGGAGCAGGAACATGGACCCTCAAGCTTTTGCAGATTCTCTCTTCCTCCAAATATCAGTTTTGAGACTTTCTGTACTTTTTTGAGAGGAAGTTATTTCCTGGTAAGAGCTGAGACCTTAAGCTGTCTTTTAACATTATATTCAAGGGCCTCTTGAAAGTTCCTATAAAGCTGCAGGTGCTGGGCATTGTGAAAAGCTGCAGGGCTGTGATGACCTTGGGTCAGGCTAGGGCGGGTGGTGACAGTTCCTCTGAAATCACAGCGTTTAGCAGAGCTGCCAGTGACTCACTGCTGCCAATATCGGGCTCAATACAGCTGGGAGTGGTAGTGAGTGACAGTACACCCTTGGAACCTGGAGTTCCCTGTTTGTTCCTGCTGGACTCATTAAATGTGTGAAGAAAGAAGAGCAAAACAAGGATCAGTGTAAAAATGATGGTACTATGTGCTTGATGTGTGTAGGTTTTTCAGTCTCTAACAATATAACATCCTCAATCCAGGAATACTAATTTCTTCAGTACATATTTTGCCATTCAGTGCTTTCCATGGGCTGAAGGACATCATGAGTTTGGTTTTACCAGATGACTTTTAAAAATAAGTAAATGTTAAAAATAATTTTTAACTATAGAAAATGCAAAATTTTCATTCTTGAGAAAATGATTTTGCATGCAATTTCCATCTTTTCATGAAATCATTATGGACTTGTTGCAAGGATTAAAAAAATATGCTTATATCTACCTTAATGTATGTGTGTGATATTTGCACAGTGATGTGTTCAGGAGTTGCAGCCTTGAAAAATGCCACTATACTCAGGACTGCTATTACTGAATTCCTTCCTGTATGGTGATTCTTAATGGGTGGAACCTGTGGAATGATTCAGAAATACTTTAGTAAATGAAAGGGATACATTTACTGTATAGAGTGGGGTCATATTGTTCATTGGACAATATATAGGCAAACAAACACCTATGTCTTGATGAAAATATCTTCACTTTGAGAAGATAAGTGCATCAAACAGTTATGCTGAAGTTCTGATATCTGCTAATAATGATTTGTTAAAAATATAGTTGTTTTAAATGCGTGGATCATTTACACAAGAACTATGTTAAGCCAACAAAGTTATTCAGTCTAAATTGTTGTCCTGGTCTTCATGTGTCATTGGTGGAGAGAAGGAAACAGAGTGAGTCCATCCTAAGACGTGTCTTTGTCGTGAATCAGTCTCTAGAGACTCCTCTCTTTTTTCATGGATTGTGAACTATTAAACTGCTGCACTTTCTCTGAACAGCTGAATTTAACTGAGACAAATCTGCTGGTGAAGGAGCAGAAGTACTAACAAGTGGCACTGGTAGGAGTGGGAAAAGGTGAGCATCTCATTCAAAAGCAAAGTGGGTTGGTTACAAAGAGCCAGTTGCATGAAAATTGTGCAGCAGACTAAGGTGGGAAGCACTTTTGAATGAGGAGTTATTGAACCCAGGATGCCATGTACCCCAAAGTAATTTCATACACAATGTGTACCCATGGCTGTCCCCACTGAGAGCCCTGCAGAGTGATTACTGTGTGTATTGTCACTCTGAGTTACCGTCTGGTCATGACTTTGTGCAATAACAGGGAAATGCTGCATGTAGCTTGGAAACAGCATAACCACATTAGCACGTGGGCCAGGGCAGTTCTGCCATATAAATATTAATGATTCAGTGTCTCTTCACAGGTCTGTACTGCAAAGAGTTCTGTCTATACTTCTGGGTGATTTGGGATGAAGCTTGTTCTGACTTTTCCTTTCTAATTCAAGTATGATATTAAGGAAAAGAAATAATTTTCAGAAAGAGCTGTTTCAACTAGATTTCTGTTCCTCTGGCTTCCTCACAGCAGTGTGGACAAGGATCCAAGAAGTACACATCTGCTGTAATTCCATTCTCTTCAGAGGCAGTAGTGACTTGTGGCAGCATTACTGACACTGAAGGAGACACTGGGATGCTCCACAAATACAGACATTTATCCTTGCCATAAAAGAAAGAAAGTTCAGGTAGATGTATAAATGGCTTTACCACCTGAGGAACACTGCAGGCATATATAAAATGATGGGATGACATGGACCTGCTTAGTGTCCCACTAAGAATTAACTGGTTCTTGCCCACCTCCTCCACCCCCCTTAACAGGTACATGAGATTGGAAATATTTCTCGGGATCCTACAGCAAGCTGAATGAAATTTGGATTGGTTATTGAGTAGTTTTTTGGGTTCTTTTTATTTTGGTGGTCTTTCTTCTTCTTAATTGAGGGTTTTTCTACATAATGTTCTCCCCTTATGATTCAGCTCAGCTACCTGTTCAGATTCAAACAACAACCTTGAGTGAAAAAGGGAACAGAAACCTGAATGTGATGAAGTAGAACACCTTTCTGCTCCTTAAATATATTTCTTCCTCCCCATCCAGCCAGCTTTACACTTCCCTAGCCAGTCAGTCTGCAAGCTCCCTATATTTATGCTAAGCTCCTGCTTGTACCCATATAAAGTTCAGATACCCCAGAGTCTCCTTTTGCTTCTCTGTCATAAATAAACAGTGACTTAGAACATCTCTCATTTTTAAGACTGTTTTTCCATGTGTTCTGCTTTCCAGAGGGCAGGGTGGGCTTTCATACTGACTCAGTTATATGAGTTGTTTCTGAACCTGACACAATATGAAAAAGCAGCCCTTTGAGGCAGTGCACCTTATTCCAGGGTGAGGTGTTTCACTTCTCGAAGGTAAATCCAGAGCAACACTACTGGATTTTTTCCACTCACATGGTCTGAGCAGAACCTCCTTCTGTAGCTATTAATTTCATGGCAAACACACTTACAGGAAGTCCTGCCCCTTTCTTTCCTAATGCACAGTTCTGTAATATTTGCACCAAATGAAATCTCTTCTAGCAATCAGTAGGAATACATCTCTTCCTTTTAAAGGGGTGACCCTGGTAGGCAAACTGGCAACATCATAAAAAGCCAGCACAGAAAAAGTGAGAGAGACCCCACTTAGCAGGCAAAATCAGGTGTTGTTTAGGTCATCTCAGTATAGATATTTATCCAGTGATCTTTTACTGCAATGATTTACCATTTTCATGCCAGTGCTCTCTGAAATATTATCTAATTGGAAAAGGTGTTTGAAATTCTACTTTTCTAATGTCAAATGACTTTTTCTACTCAAAAATCTTTTCACTTTTTCCACTTGCAGATATTTTCTGCAAGCCTATAAGAGTTTTGATAACACTTTAAGATTTATTTTCTTTCCCATATTAAATTATTGTTTGAATTGAAGAAAATATTTTGAAAATCCTGTTTTTGTTCAAGTGCTTTTTACTTTTATTATACTTATTTTAGGAAATGCTTATAGGTAAGATTTTTTCCTTACCTATAAGCATAAGGAAATGCTTATAGGTGAGGTAAGAGTATGACATTATTGCTTATCAGCAAGCTGAGGAATCTTACTAGCAGAACCTCTAGGAAGTGGAGTCTCAAATATATACATGTATGTCAGTGTGCACAAGTCAAAAATTTTTGGCTGGAAACCTAGAAACTTACAATATACTTTAGAGAATTAGGTCTGTCTATTTCAAATTGTCTTCCTTGAAAAGATCTGTGAAGGCCTTGGAAAACTCTTAGTTTAAAATACAGTGTGAGAGAAAAGAAATCTAGCATGGTTCCTCTCTTAGTCTGAAAGCCATGAGAAATGTTTTTGTTACGTCTATAAGATAACAATGCTCTACTTTTCAACCCTCAATAGTCTCTGGTGCCAGTATCAAAAATCACTTTCCTCTGGAGGACCAACTTGGGCAGTCCTGGGAATCAATGCTTTAAACTGGGGGGGGAGGAGGGAGATTTGGTCTATTTGCTTCTCAGCTTTGCGTTTTGAATGTCATCTGCACTGTTATGCTCCATTCCTAGAAAAGGAAGAATGAGTTTTGAGAGAAGGGGTGATGCTTTTCATATGAATATAATAATTTAAAGTTAGAAATTATTTCAGTAAGTGTTCAGCAATCTCCTGTGGGATGTACTATAAAACAATGTATTCTGTGGGCAGGGTGAGCACTACATTCCTATTTATACTTGTTTTAGTTTGAAATGCAAGCCAAATAAAAGCTAACTCAGTGTAGGATGTACTGTATCAGAACTGTGCTGCTAATGTTACAGATTGGGCCTTTGGTTTGTATAGCTCTCTGCTTCTGTCTTTCCCATAAAAAAAGCTTTAAGCTTGACAATACCATGGTGAGAATCACCAGGTGGAGTTATTGCACACATTTGAGAGATTATTTTTCTGACTACATAAGCATTGTTAGAGACATTGTTACATCAGTTTTCATTTTGTGAATTAATTTCTGACTGTAGGGTGCATCATAAATCATGGAGGATGTTATTATCCCTTCTCATGCTCCCTGTTTAGACTCTTTTCTCTTAGACCCTGGGAAGTAAACTGCTGTATCTGGACCCACCATCTTAAGACAACTGTCTGCATGCTGTTTAGCTTCTCTGTTCTAGGATTGTGTATACAAAGTAAGAAAACACTTTGCGCCATATATAAACCTGAACTGTGCATCAGACAAGTTTGTAAAGGTGAGGAAATAATGTGAGTAAAGGATGAGGTGTGTTACTGTTGGGTAAGTCTGAGTCATTCTGTTGAGTGTGGAAAAAGAATCAAAATGAATAGGGATGGGGGAAGTTGCCATTTAGATGCTGCAGGAGAAGAGAGGAGCAGAATGGTGCAGGGATAAGGAAACAGAAAATAGGCAGGATGGTTGTAGGCAGGTGAGAAACATGCTGAGGGCCTTGGGTATAGGGCAGACAGGCAAGTACAAAACACATTTACAGGGGGAGCTCTGACCTGGGTAGGGCTCATTCTGACTGCAGCGGCAGCAGTGCAGGGTGGGTGACAATGACAGGTGTCTGTCACCATCAGGCTCCCTGCTGGGGGGATGCAGGAGCTGCATGTATCCCAGTCTAATGAAGCCACATTGATTAATTTGGAATCAGTATGCACAGTTATAGCTATTCCATCTTAATGTCAGTGAGATCATGTGAATACTTACCTTAAATGTTAAAATATTCTTTAGATTGTAATCACATGTTTCCTTTGCTCTTTGGAGTCAGTCCACTGAGATCTCTGACTCAGTGATCTTTCAAAGTCAAGTTGGCATTTGAATGGCACTTAATATCTGCCCCTAAAAATCTAGACTAAATAGCCACTAAAGGAAGGTACTCAACATTCCACTCTAAACTGGGGTAACAGCTACAAATACTTAAGTAATCATTTAAGAATTAGGGAGCAATTAAGAGGAATTAACTGATTGATTTCTGAGGTATTGTGGGCTAATTAGGATGTCAGTCCACCTTGCAAATAAATTAATGAAGTCAAATCAAGATCAGAGTATAAGTAACTTTCTCTGAAGAGCTTAGCACTGGATATGCTACCTATAAAGCTCAGGTGTACTTTGCTTTACACCAGACAGAATGCCCCATATCCCACTGCAATGAAATAAGAGATCATCATTTTCCCTATATCATAGTGAGAGTTAGAGACATCTTGGATGTTGCTGTTGTTGAAACACAAGCTCATTACTGAACCTAGAACTGCAGGATCTGCCAGGGAATTCCATACGGCACTTGCCCTACTGGGCTGATGGACACACAAAAAAAAGAGAAAATGCCCTAAGGAACACTTGAAGACATATTCCCACCTTGCTTTTTTATCATTCATGTTTGTGCATTTTTCTCCCTTCTCTTTGTGCTTTTTCTCAGATGATATTTTATTGCCCTTCCGTTATTAAAATGATATTGCAAGAGACTACCTATTGTGAAGTTGGAGGAAGAAATATTGCCACTGGTTTCTCTCACCTTTCTAGGAGTTCAGGTTATTGAAATAAAGAATCAGGGCAGGGGGAGAAAGGGTAATGGGGTAGAGGAAAAGCAACTGGAAAAGATGACAGCCCTCTGTCTAGGAAGATTCTCTGAGAATCCAGGGGAGGTGCTAATCAAATAAGTGATTATTGTCCCTTTTGTAACATGAGTGTCTGTATATAATTAGGAGTGCAAGCTGGCAAATCTCTTAGAGGGGATGCCGTGGGATCTGAATCATCACTGATGATCTTTCACATTATTGGTATGAATGCAAGGAATGCTAATACCCCTGCCTGTTTACCTTTCAATAGATTTACATCTTCTAGCTGCAACATGTTGTAGAAGTATGCAGAAAGGAGAAGAAACTTCTGTTAATTCCACTGAAGAATTCACTGATATAATTTCATCACGAAATCCTTTGATTTTTTGCTTGGATGTAGAACTGCAATAGAATGCCTATGGTTTCCATGCATTTTATTAGAGGTTTTTCATATAATTATTTTTCACTTCTAAGGGAGAAAAAGGTTGCATTACAACCAGTTTAGCTGATCTATATACCTATATTCTGCTTTTCTCTCTCAAATTCCCTGGGAATGAGAGGCGCTTTGCTAAACAGTGAAGAGGGACATGTGATATATGAAGAGTGCTCAAGAAATACAAATATTTGGCACTGTTTTCTACCTGGGACCCAATGGATTGTTCTAGGGGTTTCTGTATGTAACAAACCAAGCTAAGCCTGTTGCCATTGAAGTTAAATTAGCAATGTAATAGTCTGCACAGAAGCTGTAAATTTAATAATGTTGAAAATTACTTCAATCTGGTAAACAACTATTGGTGAGTTCCATACCTGGCTTTTGTGATCTCACAGAAACTACTTCTAGTGTTCCTGAACAGTTTGAAGAGGTTTGCTTTTGTCGTCTTGTTATAATTGTACAGTGAAACAACCTTGAGAAACTGAAGGGGAGTATCAAAAGATAATGAAGTGCCTTTACTTCTGTGCTGTACTCTCATGTTTTAAAAAGTAGGCAGTCGCTGCTGAAAGCAAAGGAAGAAATATCAGCAGATCATTAAACTCAAGGCCAAAACGAGTAATCAGTGAATTTGGGTTGCCACTTCACATGCATTTGGATGTTAATAGAGAGCAAGGAATGTCAGCCTTGAGCCTTGAATTGTATGGAAGGACATCTTCCCATTTTTCAGACGGTTGACAGGATAGTACAGAATGCAGGAACAGTGAAAGCTCCATTTTAGGCTTTCTCTCATCAGAAAGAAAAGTTTTTTGTTTGTCTGAGGAGGAAAGATAGTACCTTAACTAAATGTGAATGAATACAAATTGCCCTAGTCTTAGAGTAAAAATTGCATCAAGAAAGGGAGCTGTTTGTGATATCCAGAAGCAGGTACATCAGTAATGTTTAGATAGCAATAAGCTAGTTTTAGGAATCAGAATGCAATAAGATGAAGCAGAATCATTCTGCTCTCTTTTGCTAAGAAGGAAAATTATTCATCTGGTCACTCAGATATGAAGAAACGTTGGCATTCCCTATCTACAGTGGGGTGGGAAGCAGAGCAGCTATTGGAGTACTCCATAGAGTGTGTAAGTGTACAACCCTTTCTATAATCTGTCTTTTCTTCTCCACTTAAAAGTTCTCTTCTGTAAAATTCATTTGTCCTGTAAAAGCCTCCTTTTACAATGCAAGTTTAACCATTTTGAATCCGCCAATGGAAACCAAAAATCCCCAGTCTGAAGAGGGACTGCAGCTCATGACAGTAATCTCTGTCCTCATACTGGCAGGAATGTATTGCCCAGAATGATAGTGACATTCAGTTTGTGCTATTTATGAGGCACTTGTCAATACAAGCAGTGAAGAGTTTATTCTGAGATGCCTGTGACTGATGTCATGCAAACAATTATGTGGGTTTACATGCTTGAGTGGTCCATTAGTTCAATGAATCTTTTGTTTACTTAAGAATCTGCAGGCTCTAGTCTATGAACAGTGAATTTTGATTTAGGATGTCTTGTGCATCACCTTACACAAGCTGATAGACTCTATACACGTGGTGAGATAGTGTCCCTCTGGGCAGGGAAAATGATACACCATTCATTTGAGCCCCATCCTTATAACATGGATGTATCTGATGTGGGTCCCTTGGCTCAATAAACTCAGTCCTGAATGAGTGAAATTGGTGATAGTGGAGGGGAAATACACTAGCGGGAACCATAATGGCAATGAAAATATGCTCAAGAGAAAGCTTAAATGTCTGGCTTCTAAATTAATGTTTTGTCACTAAATAAACAACAAATGCCAAACCAGCTGGACCTATTTAACAACACCCCTCCTCAGCTAGAATCAGTAAAGGTTGACAGACAGCCAAGCTAATTGTCCCTGGTTCTGCTCATATTCTGTTTCTGGCGTGTCCCTTTCATGTAGTGCTTGCTGCAAGCTATTTATCCCTGGGCCAAATTGCCCTAGACCCATCTGATCAATCTGTTCATTGATCTGGACCTTGTAGTGGACTCAAGGTTCATGGGGCTGGAGAAGTGTGTGTGGCACACCACTGCATGATGTAGATGGATATCTGCACTGTGCTCCAGTACCTTTACCCTCTTATCCCATTCCTGTCTTGAGCAGCCCTGCTGGTGGGTCTGGGGCTCTGGAGGACAGCTGTTCACGGATGCAGAGGCAATGCCTCAGTGTGCAAACTGAACTGCAAAGACTTCAGGAATTATGTGTCCTCCAAAAGCCACTGTCCAAAACCCTGATGGGGTAAATGCTCCCAGCAGATTTATTCCATTAGTTACTAGGTGATGACAAAGTTGTCAACAATGATATCTCCTTCCCAATTAAGCTCACTGTTACAGTTCATAAATCACAGCATGTCTTCTCTGCGGGGAAAGGAAACTTGCAGTTTCTGAAAATGCTCATAAATACAATGTGCAGGAAATAGTTATGTTTTTTTAACTGAGAACATTCCATCATATTGCCTTAATATTGAATCACGACCAAGGCTATTAAAGAGACCAGGCACTTGTGTTACACTTTAATACCAGGGGAAGGTCTGCTAAAATGCTTTTCTCTCACAGAAGCCTGCTGATCATTTTGATTAGTATTGTCTTCTAGCCCTTTCCCACCAAATCACGAGAACAGGACTACAGGGACATCTATTCCCTTGTTCCAGTGCAGAATCAACTCCACTTGTGTCTGTCTTCATAAGGGCATCCAGTGGCAGGGCTGCCTGCGCCTTTCCCTGGGAATTGATTCCAGTGTTTTGCAACTATAATTCAGAAAGTTTCTATTTTTGACTGCGTTGATTCCTCCATGCTACAGTATGAGCTTACTGCTTCTTATCTTGGACTCTTTCAGTTAGACTCGGAATTCATCATAGAAGATTTGGGTTCTCCTTTGTTTTTCTTGTAAGAAAATGACACGAGTATTGTGGGCCTGCTAGTCCTTTACACATTGGTACATGACAGGATGGTGCAGTTTTAAGGTGAGAGGAAGCATCCCTGGCCTGGGTGTGGGATTGATGGAATACAGATTTGCTTCTCTGTGTCCATGAAAAGGGAAGAGGACTCCCATGGTAATTAACAGCTGGTGATTGCTTCCCAGACATCCAGTAGTAGAAAATAAGCAGCATTTTTGTCTGTAGGAGTGGTCTAATGAGGTCTGCTTACCTTTTAAAAATGGAAGAATAGCATCTGTAGTGAATACTTGCAATCCTGTGTAGGCACCAGAAGAGTGGATAGGGCACACTGACATTATTGGCAGGTACTTGATATATTAACTGAGTCAAAGAAGAATAAAGATATTCCTATTGGAAACACAAGTCTATCTACAAATGACCCCACAATACTCTTTAAAAGAAAGAATCCTTTATGAAGCAGCAATGCTCAAAGATCAGAGCTGCCAACCTCTGGAAATGTCCTCTAAAGGATTAAATTGGAGACTGTGAGGGTAGGATTTTGTCTTCTGATCTATGTGTGTGGTAAATTGTTTTGCTTAGGCAGCACCTAAGCTTTAAAAATCTAATTAAATGCTACAGTCATCAAAGACTTGGGACAGGGATGGGTGTTGACCCTTCTTAAGAGAGATGTCAAGACAGGGATTGTTTACTCCTGGGGAGTTTCAAAGACAATAAATCAACATCTTTGTATTAACCTCACAGTCTGGTTTTTTTTCATGGAAGCAGGTCTGAAATCTGATGTAAGAGCTGAGATTGTTTTTCAGAAAGTTTTTTTGCCTTTTATGTATAAGGACTGGTTTTCTGACATATTTCATTGTTCTTTATTTTTAAAATATTTTAGCCTTCTGAAAATTACATTTTGAGCTCCAGCTATGTAAATAGCCTGACACATTTGAGAGGGCTGTGAGGAACAAGCAAATCTGGTTGAAGGCAGGAATGATAAGCTAAACCTATTGCAATGAAGAATTATGAATCCCTGGTTAGTGAATGTGAATCTATTCAGGACGTGTTTTGGGAATCATCAATATTTAAGTTTGAATGCATTGAACCAGTGCTGTCACATTTGAGGTGGACCTGTATTAGAGAGATATTGCTTGTTTTTGTTCACGTTTTCCTACTCCTCTCTCTTCTTACTCTTCTTCCTCTCAGTGATAAATAGGCTTGTGTACTTTTTGTTTCCTAGCTCCAAACCATGCTGTTTGTAGTTTGACTCTCTCGTTTTCCAGCAGGAGCTCCAGGATTTTCTCTTGACTGTTTTCTGTTATTTCTTCTCTTCAAGTACTGTGGCAGCATTTGCATATCCCAGGCTGTTGGGACCCTCCTGTGCTGGGCGCTATATTGCAAGCAGAGCAGGGAGGAGAGGAATCCTACCTTGGGCAGCTCAAATGAAATACTGAAGGAAAGCCTGGCAAAAAGAACATAATGGCATAAATTTCCAACAGTTGTACTCAGTACAATGCTGGGACAACACTGTGAGGAACAGTAGGGATAGTTACTGAGAGTGTCAATAGATTTGGAGCTGTCCTGACTGATCATGGTGTTGTCCTGATTCCAAGTTCCATGTTTCACTGCTTATTTGCTAGCAGCCCTAATCCAGTTCTGTATCAATCCTGGTCACCTCCTGGGTAGCTGATAGCTATTAATTGCTACAGTTTGGATCACTTGAGGATCTTAAAGGAGTTGTGTGCTCCTGGAGATGATTTAAAACCAACAAAGTAAAACATTAACCAAATTAAGCTCAACAAAGAAAAAAACAGTAATGGGAGACAGAGGCTGCTCAGGACGGCATCTTGATTTGTATGTGTGTTATTAGTGTGTGCCTAATTACTTATGCCCTTAACTTTGTCCTTGAGAAAGTTACAATAGCTACTAGAAGATTGCTTCCAAAATAAAGTTCACATTTCAGCCTGAGTCCATGCAAAATGTTGCTTTAAAAAGAAGGTGAAGAGAAAAAACCCAACATATTTTAGGCAAAAAGGGCGAGAACAGCCTCTCTCTCCAGCTGTAAAAGTGTGTGTATATATATTTATACATATATAGAGAGCTATAATTTGCAGCTCCTAAATAGTTCTGAGGAGAACATTACAAGAAATTTTAGCAGAATTTTAGGCACACTGCTATGGCTTATACAGCAAATCCCTGACTGGTGCTGCACTAAGCATACTTACACACATGTGCATGTATGAAAGTTAATTTTTTTAAAGTGATGTCCATAGCAGATTGCTTATGAGGATAAAAGAAATTTTGGGGGGAGAAAGTAAGAGAATATAGGGGAGAGGATGGAGCAGAAGTCAGGGAACTTAGCCCTCTCAGTAGAGGATTATTTAACGTTAAATAATAAAATAAAAGATCATTCCTTTTCAAATTTTAATGAAAGAAGCGTAGTTTGTTTTCCTCATTCTGAGACTGTGAATGAATGTGACTGTTGCTATTGAAAATACCTTGAGGTGCTGAAATTTGTTCTATCAAGTGTTGTTTTACGTCTGGTGATACTCACCAGAAGAGGATCTGGATTTCAATGCATTTTTGGGGGACTTGTTGATCAATTTGCTTTAACAGTGCCTCCAGAATTTGATGATAGATCAGTACAAAGATGGACTGGAGGATGCCACGGCAGATGCACGTGGAGATGATTAGATTTGTAATTTTGAATGTGGTGTTTAGTAGCATTCGTAAGCAAGGACCTAAGCTTCTGAAAAGATATTTTAGGTAATATTAAGAAGATTTTCTTCTGTGGTCATAAGAAAATTATTGGGGAGGGAAGAAATTTTTTCACATTTTTAATATTGAGTGAAAGGCTAAACTGAAATAAATTTAATGTGTGCCTTGAGGAATAAAGCTACTTTTTGCTTTTTGTGTTTTGAAAGATGGAGGGTATTGTTTGCTTTTTTTTTTTTTTTTTTTGAAAAGCAACAAATTTTGCCTCATTTCCATCCTAAATGAAATTCAGTTGAGTTGCTCTGATCTGAGAAGCAAAAAAAGAACCTTAAGAACAGGGTAAACAAGCCAAGCACTTTGAATGTAGCCTTGAAAACAAAGTTGAGAACAAAGAATGAAAGAATGGCATTATTTGCTCTGAAGAAAGGTCACAATCTTTAAAGCACTAGAGAATCCTGTATTTTAATACAAAAATGTGTAGTTTAAGGTGATGCTTGTCTTGAAGAATTTGATAACTGGGACAGCATGAAACACAGGTGTCTTTCAAAAAAAACCTACTTGTTGCTGACAAAAAAAATCACTGTTCAAGTTTCCCAACATTCAAGCCAGTTTCTCAGAGCATGCTGCATGAAACTTCATCATGCCTGCTGAGCACCATTTATTCACAATCTGTAAATCCCTGAGGTGTGCCTCACATTTCTAGAATTAGAGGCTGAACAAGGAGAGAAGCTGTACAGGGTCTGAGTAGAATGGGGAGAACCTCATAAAAACAATTTGTTTGGGGCCTGTCTGCTGTGGAGGAGGAGGAATGATGCTGAACCTAAAATGTATTTATAAAAGGTGTTCAGAATAAAAACCATCCAAAGTAACAAATTAATTTTGAGCTATCAGAACTGTAGTGAAAATTGGGACATATTTTCCATAAATACCACAGACTACAAATATTCTGATCAGCTCTCTCAGTATTTAAAAAAAATAAGGTTCCATTACAGCTTTTCATTAGGCATTGAAGATGATGTCATAGGTTAGGATCTAGTTATTGCTCCAAGATTTGCAATGAAGACATTTGATCAGAGATTTGGAGATGGACTCTGGTGGTCTATGTCTTCCTCCGTTGCCTGAAGCAGTGTGTAAGTTCTGATGCAGCACACGCCTGCTGAATGATTAGCCAGTCTGTTAACTGCTCTTAATTATTGCCAGAGGCTGATGGCTCTGTGCTGTGTTAAGAAGATAAATGTGTGGAATCTGTCTTTCATCAGCCCAAAGAAACCATAAAATGCAACCATTCTAAGGTTGTGTTTTCTGCCAGGGAGGGACAAGGGATCAGAAAGACAAATAAATGATAAAGGAAAATGTAGGGTCCACTTTAGAGGCCCAAAGAATCATGTTGGGTGGGGAACCAGACACTTCTTGGAAGGAAGGAAAGGAAAAGAGTTTTTCTCTATTCCTAGACTCTGCAGGACTGGGTCTGATCTGGGATCTGTGCTTGAAAACAGATGTGGGAATACAGTATACTATATAAACAAATTAGTCTGCATGAATTTTGAGTGCACCCAGTCTTGAGGCTTTCTGACTCCATCAATCAGCTTTCCCAACCTGCTTCCTGTAGGAATTGGTGCACTCTGCAGCAGTGCTACAGCATGCTGCCATTTGGCATGAGAAGGAAAAATCTTGATGGGATCAATTTTGCAAATGACTGACTTCTAACAACTACTGTAAAGTGTAGTTCATGGAGACAAAATAACAGTGAAAAGTCAAACCCAAGAACAGAGTGCTAGAGGCTCTGATGTGTCATTGATGCAAATGACTAGAAGATCCAAGGCTTAAGGAAATTAAAATGTCATGCTTCAGTTCAATTGTAGTGCTTAAAGGTATGTTTATTTCCCACTATTTATTCATGCAATCTTTAATATGCTAGCAAATGTCAAGGTAAGTGTTATTCTTGTTCATTAAAACATTTTTTTTGGATCAATGCTTTCAAGATGTGCAAGGAGAAAACAATCTTCTCCATTATTTTCTATTTTGACAGACAAATTATCTTGCCTATACCTTCAAAGAGATCTGGTGATAACAGAAAAATCTCTTTTACCATATATTCTAAATATTCATTAGAAGATCTGAGCAGTCAGTGATTGCTCATGAGACAAACACTTAACAGAGCAATAATTACAGTGGGAAATACAAGATACCCAAGCGCTTCTTATTTTACTTCATTTGTCTTTTAAAAATGTTTCACTCAGGCCCTGGTAGCTCTATGGCAAACCCTCTTCATTATTTTTATTTTCTTCAATAGGTGAGTGAAAACCAGATCCTTCACAGGGTAAATCACTACTTTGATATCTTCTTTCCAAGTTAAAAAGTCCACACCAAAGTAATTTTTTTCAGTTAAGTCTCAGTTTGGCTAGAAGAAAATGTATTTTGGCAGAAAACACAAAAGAGACCATGTTTCCCAAGAAAATAATCAATTTTATTTGATTACACAAAGCTTTTGATGTCAATTAAAGTGCATGAAGATTTGCTCCATTTAGAAATCCTCATTAATAACCTGGTGTCAAGTTTTGAAGACTTCTGCAAGAAATTTTCTTGAAGTAAACTATTTTTATGCAATTAATTGGGACTTTTCCATCATTCTTCTAGTCAACTGAGCCACCTGTGAAATGTTTATTTATATATCATTTTATATCACCATTACTTGGAAGAATTATCAGAACTGTTCTGACAAAGCTTTTGCTTACATAATAACCACCAATCATGTTCTTACAACAACAGTTTTGTATTGCCAAAGTCAAAGCTGTTACTGTCATAAAAAGTGAGTGAAAGAATGAGGTCTCTGACTCATTGCATGATTATTGGTTTCTGGGGGGGAAAAAAAGGAAGAAAAGCCAGTGATTGATTGAATCATAAATCAAAGTTGGATAGATGTAAACTTCCTAAATGCTGAACTACTCCCCCCCTTTTTTTTCCTAAAAACCAAAAAATGCCAAAAATGAGAGAAAAAGTGAATAAGAAAAGGGGGATACTTTTAAATTATGCTTACTATTTGAAGCCTTTTATAAATGCTACCAAATTTCACAGAATTTACTGGTGGACCTCTGTGAGCTGCAGGGGAGCAGCCTGACTCAACATTGTCTGCACCACAGGCTTCAGGGGACTGTCTCACATATTGTCACTCCTCTCTGGCTGCAGTTGCCACTGTGCAGGGTGCATTAAAAAAAAATAAAAATGATAGCAACATCTATTTTTAAGCCTCCTGGCAAGAGAACCATTTGGAGGAAAGGAAGTCTAAGGATAGCAATTTGAGTTCAGCTGTACTCTGGAAGCTAGAAATTTTGTTAAATAAATCACAAAATTTTCAAATGGCCAAGCATCATAATAATCTCAATACTCCTCATTTCTTGAAGTCAGACTCATCTTTTGCATTTTAATTAACAATTTACCATTACAACATCTATGTTCCACTCTCTTTAATAAATCAGACATTTTCTCCTCTAATTTACAACTGACATCTTCTGTGATGTTATATTTTTTCTCTTCTTTCCAGCCCTATCTCTAATTCACCTCTCTCTTCTCTGGATCAAGTGAAGGATCTCTTTTATTTCAATGCTGGAGTTTTGAAAATTATTCCATGGATATGGATATTGAGCTTTATTAAGATATATTAGCTATTCTGAGCAGGTGGTTGTGAAAGTTTAGCTCTGTTCTATGAGTATTATTGCATTATAATATGGACAAAGCTTTTTTTAGATATATTTGATTTTTTGTGTATAATTCATTGTAAACCTCAGTTCGGATCTCAAAAGCTAATGAGTTGTCAGATTAAATATTGTAAGTTATTATTGAAGGATTAGATAACAAAGCACAGAACATCACTGTGCCATTGTCTAAGGCTGTGTTATGTCTTGAATACTGAACACACTTCTGGCCATCTCATCCCAAAGGATTTAACAGCATGAGTAAAAGTACAGAGAAGGGCAAAAAGGCAGATCAAAAAATTGGAATGGATTACATAGACCAAATGCTGAGTAGAAAATAGAAAAGAATTGTAGGAATGCATGAACTATAATAGGAAAAATGTACACAGAATGTGTATTCACTGTCTTACAACACAATAACTAGAAACCACTGCAATCAAAAGGTAACCAGATTAAGCAAACAAAGATTAATTTTTCACCACAGAGACTGATTCAACTGTGGAAACCATTGGTGCAGCATGTCTGGAAGACAAAGAAAAAATGGATTTGAAAGGAGAGAAAAGAAACTCATGGAACAAAACTCTTCAGAATGCATATTCCTTTGACTATTGTGACACAGGTGAAGTTTGACTCCCAAAAGTGGCTTTGTCTCTGGTAGGGAAATACTTTCTGGAGTATTTGGAGCTTTTTCCTTTTCCTCAGTGATGGAATGAAACAAAGGCAAACATGGAACCCAGTTAAGGTCAACACCAAAGTTCAAGTGATAACTTTAAGGCTGCAAGTGATGACGTAGACCAAGAGTAAAAGATTTTTTCAAAGATGTCTATATTAATTTTTATTTCAGATCAATCTTTCTTTTTTAAAAAAAACCAACAAACCAAAACACCCTTCCCCCAAAGCCCCCCAAAAAACCAACAAAAAAGCCCACCAAGAAACAACCAAGTTTCTGAAGCATCAGCTCACTTAATCTTAAAAACAAAATTTGACACCCATTTTTTTTTAACATGACTTTGGCTGCTTACTCAGATCACCAAGCTTTCCAGCATTTTCAGTACTGCAATCTGTATTGATTTCTCTCTGGCTTTTATAAGGTCACTAAAAGTGAGTATCACAATATCATAGCCTCCATGCATAATTCAGCATTTGTTGACACAGAAGGCAGCTAAATAAAGGCAATTTGATTGCTTTTAGAAGAAATTCAGAGAAATTTTATTTATAGAGTTGGTGGATAAAACTCCCATTCTGTTTGTCTTAGATTAAGGAAAAATAAAGGGAAGATTATTTTAAAACAGCTTATCTGCTTAAAATATCGTACTTGCACCATAGTCTTTTCTGTTGTTTCCCAAATCCTTTCTTGAAGATGATTAGTAATCTGTTAAAGTATTTTTTGATTTGAGGAAAGATCCTTCATATTCATCAGTCTAGCACAAAGAGAACAAAATAATACATACCTTTTAATGAGAAAAGATTTGACTGATGAGCGTATTCCTTCCTTAAATGGCTATTATTTGTGACAAAATCCTGAAAAAAAAATTCTCTTTCAAAACAAAGAACCTTAGAACCTGTTCATTGACTAGAGCAATTCCTCCATGCTGTAAATCAAATAATGAAATGATTCTGCTCTAAATACTTGAGTAATTCAGCTGCATCTCTACTGAAAATTAAACTGTTTCAGTTGGACACTGAAGGCCTCCACGTCCAGAAAATATTAGTGCAAAAATTGAATTTCCATATAAATTGCTTGCTAAGGACCCCCAAAACCCCAACTGCTCTGAGAAACTGCATGCAGCCCATGCTAATTACAACCACCCAAACACACAAGGACATTCTCACCCTTCAGGAGCATGGGCAGTCAGGTTCCAACAGCCAGGACATTTCCAGATCATGCCTGCAGTTATCATTTATTACTGAAACAGCTCATGCGTTGACAAAGAGGAAGGTATGGTAACAGAAACACACTGCAGCCAGAAATGTTCCATTAGAGACTCATTAAGTTTTCTGAATTAACACCACAAATAGTTCTAAAAGGTTTACGATTTGGGTGATCATCAAATTTGAGCAAGAGGCCCTAATCAAAATCATCCACAGGCTGGTCCTGTTCTAATACTGGAATGAATCCCTGTAAAAAGGCAGTAATATTGCAAAATATGAATATATGCTGGGAAAGTGCTGATGGCCCATGCTTCCTCCCACAGAAATCTTGAGTCTTGTTTTACTTTAGGATACTAAGCCTTTAGTAGCGTAGAACTGTTTTTTCCCCTACAAATCTGTGTTCTCAGTTCTTATTTTGAACTCTGGCTAAAAGAAACTTAAAAAATTACAGTATTCTGCAACATAGTTACAAGGAAACAGATGCTTTTTATTTTCCTGGAACCTGTGAAATAAGACAACTTATAGTGCCCTTGGAAGGGAAGCTGAGAACTCCATTCCTCAATAATTATTTTATTATTATTATTTAATTCTGACCAATATTAACTAGCTGTTACTTGGGCCCCTTGGGAATTCTGATTAAGGCAAACTCTTATTCAAAAATCAATTTTTCAATGGCAGGCTTTGTTAATCTTCCAAATCCAATTTCCATTTCTCACATTCCAGGTTTATTGATTATATGTCAAAATTCTCAAGTCGTCTGTAGGGCTAACCAAATTACTCTGTGTCTAATAATTTAATTGTTTTCAAAAACAGATGTGCCACTTCCATTGAATGCTAAAATTTGTTGGAAATATCTTAGGAAATGGCAGCACACACTCATATAATTATTCAAAAGCATTTAATTACCTAAATTGTCAAATGGAACTGCAGTGAAATGGGGAGCATAAAGGGGTGACAGGGTGAGCAGACTGCATCATGTAAGTGAGGCAAATAAGGTCCTGTTTCTGCAGCTTTGCCACAGGAAACTGTCAGCTCAGTCAGATTTTGAGGTGAACAACAGATACTTTCTTATGAAGAAACTTTACCATAGTTTTAAGTGAAATTAGGTTGTATTTAAATGGATACCAATGGCACAAATACAGAGAAAATGAGAAGGGGAAATGGCTTGTCTGTAATTATGTAAGCAAAAATCAAGGACCTACAATCCTTTATATATGACCAAAAGTATTATTTGATTTCATTAATTTAAATTAATTAAACTGAGACTTATTGGAATGATTGAAGTCACTGGCATAGTTAACATGTGTGAGTAGAGCATTTTTGGGGAATGAGATGAATGAGAGAGAGTGTGCACCTGTGTGTGTCAAGCAATGATGTGAAGAGACTTTGTAGTAATCTTCCTAGTGCAAGGTGGCCCTGGTGAAAAATTGAGTGCAAAGGAACCACAGAAATCCTCCCAGTACTGTAATGGAGGTCATTTAATGGGAACCATCCAAAAAGAAGATCACGTAAAAGGTATTTTCATAAGCAGTTGAAAAGTAAAGCACAGTTCAGGACTTGCTGCTAGCAAGGGTTTTTGACACCTAGGCCTCTGCAGGGAACAGAGCACATCAACACTCAGATAATTTTGTTACAGAAGGCAGACAAACCCTTAGAGGAATGCTCTGTAGGTGTCATTCTAATCAAGTGGTAATAACCCATTGAGGATATCAGGGGAGAAGATAATTTGACTGAGAGGAACCAGAGAGAATGCACAGGGTTCACCATAGGGGAAATAGGAAAGAGGAATTGCAAGGCCCAGTTCTATTATCCTCAGCTACTCAGTAGGTAGGACTTCCCAAGTAGCTACTACCCAAAAAAATACATGTTGTAATTTATTTTGACCGTAGGAAACCTTCTGATATTTTCTCACATCGTTTTCTGAAAAGCAAGATAAGGAAGAGTTTTCTGATGAAACTACCACAAGGTGGATGTAGAGGTGATTACTAAAAATTTCATTTTTCTTTGGACAGCTATCAAGGACTCTGCTGTTCTTAAAAAAGGACAGGAATTAGATTGCAGGAAAGGAGGCTGAAATTTCAGTCCGGAAAAGTATGTGGCAGTAAGGACTGTGAAGCACAAGAAGAGCTTACATACAGAACAGATGAAGTGTTACTTACTGTTAAAAGACCTTAAGAATTGTGTAGGGAGATGTTTTCCAAACCTAGAGTTTCATGATCCACTCTTTTTCAGGGACATACAATGGTCTGTTATCAGGTGCTTTTCCCATGGTTCCCAACCATAAAATTTTGGGTTTTGTTCATGAGAGCATTTTCACACATTCACAAGTTAAATTGTTTTAAATGGCAATGTTACGTCCTTGTTTTTAGGTATCTTTAGAATGTATACAAAACAGGAGCATGAGACAAAAAAATACAGAATACTAAATTGTAAACAGAATATGCAATCGATTCTCCCAGTCAGAGAGGGTTCAGAATTCATAACCCGTTCAATAATTCACAAATCAATTAAAATAACATTATTATGCTCTCTTTCCACTTAGCAGTAACGATGTGTAAAGGTCACTTGCCATCTAGTTAGGGAAAAGGCAGCAATTAACATCAGAGTAAAACCAGAATATTCATTTTCTGTTACACAATGTAAGCGTGACATGATTTTCTACTTGGATGGAGCCCTCAGCAATAGCAGGGCTGAATTTTCACCTCACAGAGAAATTAAGGAAGAATTTTAAAAATGTTGCCCCGACACTAAAAATGTTGTAGTTCTTGTACAAACACTGGAAGCCAAAGATGTCAGAGATGATTGGAAGTCTGATTCCTTTTACCTGAAATGTCATCAAAAAGACTTTTAGGAGTAGTTCTGAAATATGAAAGGAGATACTTTTTTCTGCTTTGTTCTCTTATGCCACTGTAAGAGGAAATTCATGTCAGAACTGTGCTAGGATTTGAAGAATTAATGCTTTGCCTCTGGAATGAGGCTTCTTAATTTTATTTATTTTATTATTTTTTATTTTTTAATTAAAAATGAATTTATTTTATTTTCTGGCATTAACTTTTATTATATTTTTAT
>VYXD01012325.1:901702-915429 GCA_013397195.1 Hylia prasina | reverse complement strand
ATTTTAATATTTAATTTTCTACTTTATTAGTTTTAATTTTAAATTTACTTTTAATGTTTAAAATATTTTTTCCTTTTTAGATTTTATTTTACTTTCTTTTGCTTTTCACCAGTGAGGATTTCCCGGTGAAATTTCTCCTACGCTTTTCTCCCTGGCCTTACAAGCTGGAGGCACTGGAGCTGAAGGCTGAATGCACTGAGAACCAGCCCTGTCTTGCTGTGGTTCCTGGAGCCACCTTTACTTTGAGAAATCCCAGCAATTCTCCTCAGACACCCTCGGGCTGGTGTGACTGTGCTGCATTCCCATGGGAGCACCTCCTGTGCTGGCTTGGAGTCCTGACACCTCTGCATTCATTCTGATGCCTTTCTTTTACTGGGCTTCATTTCCCACTATTCATTCGAAGATTTTCAGCAGTTTCTGACAAGTTTATGCCAAGTATTTGGTGGCTTTTTGTGGCTCCAGATAAATCTCAAAAAATAATGAGAATGTTTTTTTCCTGGTTATAAATGTTCTTTTCAACAAACCATAATATTAATGTTTATGCTTTGAAATGTCATAAAGTTGCTAATGCTGCATAGGAAGCAAGGGATAAATTTTGTCTTTGCTAAAAATACGTCGTTTAGGTAGTGTCACTTTCAGCCTTCGTCTTTCTGCTTTCAGTTTACTACCACAAAATGTTTTGAAAGCTGTTAACTAATTTGTATTGATACATTTGCCCTCAAAGACACTAAGTTCCTTCTTATTTTAAGGAAATAAGAAAGTGGAATAAAGAATAATATTTATTAGTACTGTCTGCAAGCACAGAGATACTACCTCAGCTTTGTTTGCTTGTGCCAAGGAATCCACATAGGCAAATTCATATAAAAGGCCACCAAAAACTTGGCTTTGTGTTCTATTAGAAAGTCTTAGGAAGATTCCAGTCCCTATGAAACTGCAAAATGTTGTGGTTTTTTTCAATTCCTACTGTGTCCTGGGCATAAAATACAATTTAGTCTTTTTTCCTCCCTCACTGTAAGAAAGCAAGCACAAAGAATCAGATGTTGAACAAGATTTTTCTCATTTATCTTTGATGATATTTCTTTCAAAGACAAACCAGCAAATGCTTTCTGTGTGAACTCCATAATTTTCCAAATACAGTTTAGAGACACTGAACTCTTTTGATAATGTAGTGTCACATTTGTCTTTTTCTTTTCTAGTGACACATTTAACAAATGTTAAGCATTTCTGTCATTCTCATGTTAGCATATGAAGTGTGAAAATTAATCTTACTTGCTAATTGTAAAGGTAATTGGTTTGGGGGTAGCAATTGTCACTCCATCAGGGAGAAAAAAACCCAAACTGACTTCTGTGAGCCTGCAGGAAGAGGTAGCATGGATGTTGTCTGGAAAAATCCATCTGTAAATTAATTGAAAAGGACATATCAGTCTTATGAACCCACCAGTTGAATTCTATGAAGGAGGAGTATTTACTTCTCAAAATATTCCTCTTCTAGAAATTGGCTGTATAAATGTACATTGCTATTGCAGAAAATAACCTTGAGAGTTAACTAGAACCCACAGTGGGACCTCCACAGAGAGTGAACCATGTTGCTAAACCAAGATCTGTCCTTCCCTCACCTACTACTGAAAGAAATCTGTGCGTAAAATGTGAGGAAAAGTGAATGCATCAAGAATAGTGTAAAGTTTTTCTGCAATCAGTGCCTAGCACATCATACTTGGTGCATTACTGAGCTGTCAGTTCTTTTGATTAGTTCACAAAATTGGTCTCAGTTGTGCACTGTTAACTTTCTGGAAAACCCAATGGCTTTCTGGCACATCACTTCACCCACTGAGATGGAAAGAGCTATCCTGCGTTTTGTCTCCAGACAAATTTTCATAGCTCTCCTCTTGTAATGGTTATTTGGTTATGGCAAAAATATTATCATTGGTGTTATAGGTGGGCTGGAACTATTTTCTACTACAGTATCTTGATCTCTTCTGCTGTTTACTTGCTGCTTCTTCATCTCCATCTTATATTTACACTGTAAACTGTGTGGGTTAAATATCACCTTTGTGTTCTGCATTTTCACATCACCTAGCAGCAGTCCTGACCCAAAATAGGAGTAACACAAAATGTTGTAATAAATCATTTACTATTTGTTCCCTCTTTTAAGCTGTTCGAAGGTCCATCTGTCAGTAAATTATATGGGAGAGGATAAGATGACAGAGATGAGAGAGGCAAAGAGGAGACTCTAGGAAATGAATATAAGAACTTTTTAGATTGTTCTCTCAGAACCTTAAACAGTGTATAAATGACTAAAATGCACAGGACAGGAGAAATAAAGCCAGTTCTTTTAGAGAGATTAACATTCAGTGATGGAGAGGTCAGACCAAATTTCACTGAAGGCACCAGGAGCGTCTTCCCATTATTTTTATTTGGCTTTAGCTCTAGTCTTGTTAGCTCCGACAAAAAAACCCTCGATATGCTTCATCACTTATACTCTAGATAAGCTGAACATTTGTGTCTGAAGGTTGCATTATTTTCCTGAGCCAAAATCCTGATGATGAGGGATCCTGTCCTCATCATAGTCCATGGTGATTTTAAAATTTAATCCACTTGGGCCCATGTTTTTCCATTAGTATCTTCATAATTCCCTGAATCTTATTTTGTTTGTCTTTCAGGGCCACCAGCGCCCAACTTTACTATACAAAGAAAGTTCCTCTCCTCACTTTGGTGGTTTTTGTTGTTGTTGTTTTGTGTGTGTGTGTGGGGAGGGTTGCTACATCTAATCATGAAAAGCAGAAGACAACAGTGGGAGGAGTTAACAAAATGATCACAAAGGAAAATCGTATAAATATGTATTAATATATCTCTATATGTTAAATATTACATAAAAGATAATGAACCTTGACATAAAAGGGCTCAAAATAAATTTGTTTGCAAAATAATATATTGGGCTGATTATGAATTCCTTGGTATCAATAACAACATTTTAGATTAAATACTGGTTGATGTGCCAATGTTTTAAGGGGAAGCTTTCTGTTGAAAGAATTAATATACAGAAAATACATTACCTGGAAGGCAGTAATCAGCACAATAAATTCACCATTTCTAACCTTCCCTCTTTACATGTAAATCCTTGTTGTTTTCATTATATTTATTATAGAAGGTATTAAAAGAATACTTACCTACCCTTATCAATGTAATTAAAACATTACAGTATTTACAGAATAAAAACCATATTATATATTTATAAGGTTCATAAACTAACAGGCAGGCTAATCATTTATTAACAATCTTGATGTTTTATACAACTGATTAGATCTTATCAGGGATTGACCTGGTGAAATATCCTTTGAACTTTTTATAATTGCAAAAACCTTGCCAGGAGGAGCTACACCTGAAATAGGCACAGGAAATATAAGGTCAGAGGGAATTCAGAGCTATGGCGACAAAAATGACTTTGTGAGACAAGAACAGAATGCAAAATTCCTGAATGCTCCCTCCAAAGTACTGTCCATGAAATTGCATTAGTGTAATTGCAAAATTCTTAGGTCTTGAACTTTCTGTAATTTTAGTTCTGTGTCCAGTATAGTAGATGCTGCCTTTTTAAAAGTACTTGTAGCCAAAATGCAGTTTGGGAGGGTGCTTTTTATATAATGAGAGGTTGTTGTTTAAAAGAAAAAAGAAAGGTGCGTTAAGTCATTAATAAGTCATTAAGTAACAGGAGACATCAGAACCATTGAAAGGGCATATTTTTCCAATCTGATAGAATTATATTCATCTTTTTCAAGCAGGTGAGTTTTTTTGAGTGATTATGAAGATGTGATCTTGAAACTAAGTAGCTTTCCTGAGATGTATGCAAAGGGTGGTACAATTGTCATATAGGAAGCCACTAATGCCACTTGCAAATCTCAAGATAGATTTCAGCACACAGAAGTTTGTTTGAGGACGTTGGGAATAATCTAATCTACTCTTTCAAATTTAATTTTGTTTTGAGAAGAGGCTTTCTTACACTGATGCTGTGCCCCTGCCATGGCTATATGCTGAGAGTATTGCTCATCACATTAGATTAAGGTCAGTTAGCAGTGTTGTAAGGACTCCTTTCCTTCCTCTCTTATTCCCTTTTAAAACGAGGCATCGCAGAAATTTTTGTGATTAAAACCCTGTGTCATGGAGCATGATGGGAGACCCTGGCTGGCTTCCAGCTGTGATTAAGGCTATGATTTTTGGCCTAAAGTTCGTGTAGAATCACAACTTCATTGACCCTTTAATCAGATCTGATTAAGTGATGGCTTGCTTGCTGTTTGGTACTCCATTACCTACCATGTGGAGCCTACAATAGGGAGATATTGCTCTGTCAGCAGTCCTAGGAAAATTCAACCTTTGGAAGAATTTGTGCACAAGATCCTTCAAACTGACAGGAAACTTTGAGTATTTTATCTTTCAGTTAAGCAATTTGAGAGAAGACTGAGTTTTAGAAAGTCCTTAGAATCTTGTTGATGGAAAGGTGAATATTTCCCAGACATCTTTTAGATGTAAGGACCTGAGGTACTGTAAAATTCTTCAGGTGTTTAGTGTGGCTCACACAACCCTTTCCAAAGTCCTGTACAGGCTGAAGATGAGAGAAGGGAGCAATGGCAAGTGTTTAGAATTCACTGTTCTACAAGTAGTTTGAAGGGGCAATACAAAGAATAGAAACATGGATAAATAAGTGATGACAAAGAAATAGCCAATTCATGAGTTCGTGTCTCGCATATCTTCATATGTCTACAGCCTCTTGGATGAAAAGCTACTAAAATATTAGCTGAAAAGCCCTCTTATTATTTGGTGAGTAGATTTATGGAGAACCTTCACAGTTCAGCCAGGAAATTGGCTATCATGGAGAGTGGAAGGGTTTTTAGTTATCAAAAGGGGAAGTGATTACACTGAAACAGGAAAACACCTCCCCATTTTTTTTTAAGCTTCATAGTAGAAGCTGTCTTCTAGTTATTCAAAACTTCTGAGAGTCTTCCTCTGATACCTAACCAGAACAGGAATGTGGAAACACAAACTGTTCTGCCCCTGAAAAGCATTTTTTTCCTCTTCAGCTTTGGCCTAAACACTGAGAGAGATAGGAAGGAACACTTTTGTCCATGTTAAGAGTATGTGTGTGTATGAGTGCATGTGTGTATATACATATATATCTATGTATAGATGGGTATATCTCACTGATTTAAGTCTGGCTTTGCTCTCTGAATATGACAGCCCAGAAATCCAGTTGGTAAAGTGAAGGTATTTGGTCTGCTCTCTGGTGAAATCAGTGACCATGGTTAGTCAAATGAACTGAGTACAAGGATTCCTATCTGCTTTATTAGGGGTAGGCCAATGGTAATCTGATGGTGTGTCAAAAGAAATAAAGAATTATGCCCTTTTAATGGACTCTATACTCTTCTATTGGACAGTCATTAGAGAACAATTTTCATAATATACATAGTCCAGGGCTATCTCATTTTGCTTTAAATGTCATACAGGATGGGGTATGTATTAGTATGCTTGATAAAGTATATTATAGCCAGGGAAGATAATAGCCTTAATGTACTGGGCAATGTTAGTGAGTCTATGACTTAAGATCCTACAGTTCAATTAGAACAGTCAATGAGCCAGAAATAAGAAAATATTCTATGAAAACATTAGAACTGATAAGACCACCAAAGAATGACTTGGCTGGCTATTCTGCATAGTAATGTTTTGGCAAACCCAGGAAGGGCTGGTTATAACCACAACACCCACTTGCAAAAACCAGCAAGTAATACTGGTAATATTCAGAGAAGCCTCTCGCTCTTTGAAAACATAATGATGAGTACATTTCAAGTCACTTTGGAAAGTGACCTGTCATTACCACTATTTTCAGCAAGAAAATTTGAAACATGAGAAGGGAAAGGTGCCTGACAAACGTCACACAGGAGGAATATGTCTACAATACAAAACATGTCTCCTAAGCTCCCTCTCAGGGCTTGCCCTGACACTAATGGGAGTCAGAGCTTTGACTGCAAATAGTGGTGGGTGAATCAGGGCTCCCATTCCCCTCCAGTAAAGGTGTCTGAGAGATAGGTGACTGAGGGTCCGGTAATTGCATGGCTAATACTGAAAGGTTTTACACAAAGTAGAAGATAGGAAAAAGCCTTCATTATTCCAATTAGGAGATTAGGCCATGCATAATGAATTCAGGCAGGAAAGCTGTTCCAGTCAGAGTTAGTTTAGGTTCGGAGAAGGGTGAATCGGAACTTTTTCTGAGGGCTAATTCTGAGAAGGGATGACATGTATAACACAGCATAAGTAAAGGAACTGTGCAGATGGTGAAGGACTGTTATGCATTAACTACTTGAATTGCCTTAGTTTCCTGCCAAAGTCCTATTTAGAAGGGAAAGGTAGGGTGTTTTTTTAATGGGGTGAGTAATGATTTAACAATTATTCTGAGAATGTTAAACTATGATGCACTAGAACTCACTGGTACTGTAGGGTATGAAAAGTGCCCATATCCCATGAGCTTTATTCATAACTGAGGGAGATCTACTCTGACACTGGAGGGTCCTTTGATGTAGCAAAGACTGATGAACTAACTGAAAGCAGGAGACTAAAAAAAAAAATCAAGTAAGATAAAATAAAATGGGTCACTTCTTTTTTTTTTGTGTCAGTCCAAGTACCATCAGAGCAGAGGTAAATCTTGGGGGAGTATCAAAGAATGCAAGTTATCACAAGTCTTTCTACAAACTGTGGCCTAATTTGATTGTGAATTGATGGATTTTTATATAAGGTTTCTGACAAAACAGGGTAAGTTTCTACTGTGGCTTGAGTATATTTTATTGGGCTCATGAAGGAGTTCGTGACTTTTCTTATGTATATCTCCTTGAAGTAAATGCATTTTTCAGAGATGGCAATAGATTTAGAAGGTTATCCTGATGAAAGCAGGCATACAGAGGACCTATTTTCTATGCTATTCTTTCCCTCCACAATTTTTTGTGTAAATACAGACACTTCCTTGTGCAACATTTTTCTTCTCACATCCATTGTGGAGCTACTGGTCTGTTTGGATTACAAGCAGCTCAGAAGCCTAGTCTGAGTATGTCCTTACTTACAGATATTGAATAAGTTGAATTTATTTGGCATCCCTTGGGTGCAGCCAGCCAGAAGCCTTCTCAGGGGGACCTGATACATGCAGAGACTCTGCAAAGGAGCTCGATCCTGTCTGAGCAGCAGGAGAACATGTAGAGTGGTCAGATCAGTCTGTCCCATTGAAGCAATCTGTCCTCTTGTTCTACAAGATCCTGTGTAAATATGGTTCTATATTTTAAAGAGATGCTAAACTGATGACAACATATCTGGGCACAGCTATTTTCTCTAGCACACATCAGTCTTCACTGCACTGTATTAACAGTTCCACTAAAAAGTGTGGAAATATTCTAGGAAAAGAAGATTTTCTCATAATGCCAGCCTTAGCTTTCCATATCTTTTCCCTGTTTGGTAGCTTTTGAACCATGCAATACTTACAGAATAAATATATTCAACAACAGGTTCTGAAAACTGTTAGACCCATATTTTAAAACTGATATCCGTGTCTAAATTGTCATCTCGTTCTGAAACCTTTCTTATTTAATTAAGACTTCTGGCTTTCCTTTAACACTCTAACAGCCAGACTCTCACAAAGACATCTGAAGCTGAAAAGACAACATACATTAAAAATATTTTAACTCTCTTAAAATATGAAAACACTAGAGGTTTCCAAGGTCTATGCTGTAAGAGTGAATCATACAAAGGAAAGACCAGAAATTTACAGACTTGTCGCAACATTCTGTGGGGTGTTTTAAGGAAAGCAAATTTTTAAAAGAGCCATAATGCAGAAAATTGATTTAGTAGCATTGGTTAATTAAACACATAAACAGAGCATAATTCATTACCTTCAGACTAGCTAAAGAGTAGGTTTCCAGGAGGTTTTTTTTATTTCTAGTGTGCTCTTTCCTTCTGAGATGTCTAATTAAGTCTGTGTTTAACAAGTGTATATTTTGTTCCTGTTAGGCACCTTGTAATTTTGCCATTAATGGGAGAAACAATGTGCCAAGTATTGCCTTTTCTACCCTCTGTGCTCTTACTCCAGCTGTCCCTGTTTTGGCTGGGGGGTCCTGCTAGAAAAACATATATTCCTCAGCCTCTTGCGCTCTCCTCAGCCCTGGAGCTGAGATTTGGATGTTCCTTGCTAACCCAGTCTGGGATTTATCTATTTTCCCTGACTCTGCCAGGCAGTCAGGATAGGAGTTTGTCACGCTCCATCCCTCACTAATAATAAATAGATATTTATTTGCCTTGAGTCTTCAGACTAATAACTGTGGTTGTCCTGTAAAGCTTGCTGTAATGCTGCTGGAGTTTTCCAGCTTCCAGCCGCTCGTGCATTGGGGACAGGGGCTGGCAATCCATCACGGCTCCACGCGCCGCCCCACAGCTTGGCTGACACGAGCTGACACCATCCCACACTTGGCAGCACAACAGGACAGCTGAAAACATGGGAGTGGGTCATACAGGCCCTCTTAAAACTCCTTACTCGTTTCAGACCCATATTCACCTCTTTTCCTGCATGAGATAGAAACACCTTCACTTCAGAAAGAGGGAAAAGAAAAGAAACCCTGCCATGCATTACAATGATTTCTATGCTTTAGCAATGCGGATTTCTGATTTTGGATATTTACATCGAAATTTGGTGTTACTAATCCTTTAAAAATAATACTTCTACTAAGCTAAAAGCTTAAAGGGATAAGTCAGGTGGAAAATGCACTGAAGAAAAAAACAAGTGACTGAAACTTGCCTTATGTTTCTGTCTTGCTACAGCCCTCTCTGATCCAGGGCTCATCACTTAGGCTAGATTTTCAAAGACGTTTGGTTGCCATGCCCTAATTTGGAAATTCCTAATACCATTAAATAACTTTGGCCTCTGAGTAAGTTTAGTTTTCCTCTGGCCGAATTGCCCTTTTTAGAAATTCACTGTTTTCCGCCCATTTAATTAAAAAAAAAAAAAAAAACAAACTTCCAAAAAACCCCAAAACAACAACAACTAAAGGTTTGATAATGTTACAGGAATAATTTAGGGAGATAGATGGAAAGTATCACTTCTATTTTTCCCTATTTCAGTTAAGACTCCAGACTTATAATGTACTGTGAACATTCTGGTAAATCGCCTTCAAAGCTCCCATATTTTTCCATGGGTAAAATTTTGGAATTCTGGTACTATTGTTTTGGCATCTAGCATTTACTTTGTGCCTTTCTTCACAGTGTCTCATGTAGCTACCATGCCATCTGTGCTTTATCTTAATTTCAGGCATTAATTGAAACTTGAATTGGATGGCAGTCTGCAGATGTTTCTTTTTTTTAATGTCTGGTAGGGCTGTGTATAGATAGGAAAATCTCATTCTATTACAGATAGTTTTTCTATTCCTCTTTTTCAATTTTGGTCACCATAAACTTCAGGGTTTTGAGTTTCATGCTTTCTTTCACAGCACATGAAGGTCACCCAGTCCTTCCTATCTCTAATCCCCCACCAACCCTGTTTTCCCTCATTTTTACTACCTCACCTATGCATAGTCATGACTATTTAAGAAAAGAAAAAAATACATCCTGGTTGACAGCTGTGACAAATGTTCATTCATTATTTTCATGCATAATTAAATTAATTAAATTGTATCCAATTAATTTTTAAACTTTTTTTACATTCAAATTGAGACACTTGACTTCCAATAAGAGAAGTTTCTCAGAATTATGAAGGACTGAAACCACACTTTCAATGTGTGTTTCACATTGAAACTAAAAGGGAAAGTTCAGAAGGTATATCTGAAACAAAACCAAGGAGAATCCATGAGGAAAATGTCTTTTGGTATTCAAAGTGCACTTAGAGCACAAGTCCTACAATTTTTAAATTTATGCATTGATAGACACCTCGATGAAGCTACTGATAAGAGGAACATAAATCATACCTAATAACTGAATGCATCTAAAATTTGGGGTCACATCTGTCTGCCTTGCTACATCTGGCAGAGTGTAATAATTAGGTTTCCTCACAAAAGAAGGGAATTACAAAAAAATGTATTTGTAGAGATTATTATACCTTCAAGAGATTTCAGATCCATTTTTAATTGATGTAAATAACAGCTCTGCTGAAACCAGTTGAACCCTGCTGTTAGCTGCCTGCAGGGAATCTGTCCTTCCATTCCCAGGTCAGATTTGACAAGAGTTGCGTGACCCATGGTTGTTTTTGCTTTGATGGTCTCCAAAACATTTGTTGTAATTTTATCTTGGTGAGAAGGTTTCTTCACTCTGTTTTGATTTCAAAATTTTTAAAACAAAAAGCAGTTAAAGTAGGAAGTTTAAAGCACATTTAGATAATGAAATGTTTCACTAAAAACATCAGAATTATTTAGTTGTTGTCTAAAACTTTTCCCTACAATTAGCATTCTCTAATTCTTTTCAAATGCACAAAATGTCTGTCTACATCTAATACATTTATAGAGAATGAGAGAGTATGTTTTCCACTCATAAAAAGAAAGTTTCTTCACTCTGTGTCAGTAAAATGCTAGCGAAGAAGCAATTAATATGACTTTTTATGGCTTTTTGCATGTAGTTACATTTCATCTTGAATACTAAGTTAAACACAGTATAGTTGCTGTTTGTCCCTTGCCTTTCCACACAGTGTGGGACTGTGTCAGGTGACACAAAGCTGTGTGCAGAAAGCAACTACAGTAGGTTGAACAAGAGAAGGATGAGTGTTTACTAATGTGTAGGCAAGAAGGTCAAGAAAAGGTCTGTTTGTTTTCATAAAATCAAGCCCAGAAATACTTCTGTACAAATCTGCTGTGCCAAATCCAGCTTTATAATGCGAGGACTGATCAGAGAAAAGAAAAAAAAAAAACCCAACGGGAACCGAATTTGCAATGGTATCATATGGGAAGGAATGCCTTCTTGACCCCAAGTTTATGTCCTGAAGAATAAAACCTGATAGAAGCTGTCAGTGTTATCTTAAGCTGCAGAGCTGTAAGGATTATTTCAGCTGAGGATCTTAATATTGGTCTCTGCCTTCACACAAGAAATGACACTTATGTAAGGAGATAGCAAGTGCTTTAAGAATTAAAATGAACTTAAACCGCAGGCTCTGTAAGATATGGGTGCACTTTCTGTCTGGATTCACACACACACTGATACATTTTGCATTGCTTCTTGAACTTTCACCAGAAACCAAGTGAAAACTCAAAGGCCAGCTGCAGCAGCAGTTGTCTTTCCTGCATGCTGTCCCATATCTGCTGGGAGAGGGTAACAAGGAGGGGATAATTGTGGCATCAAAGTGAAATTCCCTATTTCTATTAGTGAGAGTTTGTGCCCTGCGCCCCCAATGCCCCTGCTACCCCTGAGGGGGGCTGTGGTTTTTTCAAGAGAAGGAAGTCAGGGCTTTGGAGCCTGCAAAGGACGTGGGGACCAGTAGGTTGCCGCTGGTCCTGAACCCAGAGTCAGGGGAAAAATTTTGTCTAAAATGGTGGCAACAGAGTCCTTTTTCTTACCTTAAACCTGGGTATTAAACTGGGAGGTTCACAAAGCATGCAACTAGAGACACGGAAATATGTGGCTGGCAAAGAGGAGCACAGAAATTATGTTGGATGAGAAGGTGAAAACTTCACATCACTTACATGATTAGGATGTGTGCTGGCCAAAACCTTTTCTCTATGCCTCTACCTCAGCATGTCTCAGGAAGGACCAGCCAGGAAAGGAAAATACGTAGCAAACTGCAGGTGCAGATTGAGGGGTCAAAGACAGCTTTGGTTAGCATTTCCCTGTAGCTCACTGCTAGAGACCTAGGCTTTGGCTCTCAGTTACAGAAAAAAATTTTGGGGACACTAAAACAGATATCCCCAGATAAACAGGGGAAAGTAAGGACTGTTTAAATATCTCTCATTTCTTGCATATTTTCCACTGGGAACTGGGAAATAAGAGAGATTTCTTAAGGAGAATGCCCAAATGCCCTAAGAAAAGAAGAAAAAAAAAAGAAAAAAAAAGAAAAAAAAATAATCCATTGGCAATCCTGGATCTCTCTAGGCAATTTTAGGTACCTGCAATAAAATACTTTCCTAATCACTGTCACAGCTGCTTGCTTGACTAGATGGAATTTTTTTTTGTCAATATAAAATACCAGATTTAATAAGTTTTGCAGTTTGCTATGACTGTGAAAGTTCTTTCTGTTATATTTTTAGCAGCTTCAGAGATTACTGTCTTTCCCAAACTAGGCTTTTCAAGTGAAAAAAAAAATTTTTTTCAGTTTTGAGGAGTCATCCCTACCCAATACCCAACATAGGACATCCTACAATAGTCTGTTGTTCAGTAACACTCTTCTCATTTAAAACTTCATAATGCAGGGTCTCAGCAGGCTCTAGAAAATCTCTGTGGTTAACCCATGATCTTCCAATATTGTCTTAGAGTACATGTATGGGATAAACTGCAGTGCTCACAGTTCCTTATTCCTATTATTAAGACCTTTAAAACTCAGTTCAAGGGTCAAGGCATCTAGGAATGTTGTCTTGCAGTAAGTACTCAACATTAAATATTGGTCTAAATTTCTTAGTCTTCCCTTTTAATTACAAATTGGTAGTATTCATCCTCACAGTGTCTTCTCAAAGATTTTAATGGTATCTATTGAGAAATATATTTTATGATAACAAAATAAGAGCGGAATAATAGAATTGCATTTTTAAGGTGGTAATATAATGCAGAAATCATTTTATAACACTTGTGGTGTAATTAGTTTAAAATTATGTAAGCAGTTCATGTGTAATTTTTTTCTTTTAAATGGATTTAGTTTGCATGGAATATTAAAGCAATGAGCTGCCACACACTGCAAGAAAATAACATGGCTAGACACACAGTGAAGCAGAGTATTTAATAAAGAGTCACTGGAATATTTTTAAACAATCCAATATTAAAAAAAGATTAGTTAGAAGAATGCTCAGAAGTTATGAATTGTAAACAAAGATATTTATTAAGCTGTTGACACCTGAGATACAAAAATTTCTGTTGTCTGCAAATCCTAGAATAGCAGCAAAGGTTTGCTGATGCTGTAGTATCTAAATGGAATCTTAGAAGGTTGGAAAGATTATAGAAACACTTCAATGTCATAATAAGAAAATGCAAGAAACAAATACATATTACAGGTTAAAAAAATCACCCTGTTTGTACATTTTAGGCAAGCTGGTCTATATGTCATTTATGGATAAACCAGATAAATCAGAAAAATATATTTCATCTTTACTCTTTTTCCCCTGTTGAAGAAACCTCCAGAGCAAATGACACAAATAGGGGCCCCAAAAACCCAAAGTTATGGATATAAAGGGGTTTGGTTCTTTCTCACCAGTTTAAAATTTGCTCATAGAACTGAGTTAAAATAACAAACTCATGGGAATCACAAAAAAATGAAGAAGCATTTTGAATACTGTGTTATCTCTAATTAATAATGCAATATCAGAACAAAGACCAGATTTTTTTCATAGTTCCCAGCTTTCTCTTTCATGCAAAACAAAATATTTCCTAGGTTCACTGGTTCCAACACCTGTCAATTTATAATTAGATTTTTCTCCTCCCATCCCCTCGTGCCAAATTATTCCAGCAACTTTGGCCTATCTTTATCAAACTTTCTTGAGAGATTTTTTTTTTTTTTTTTTTTTTTTTTTTTTTTTTTTTTTTTTTTT
>VYXD01012325.1:763858-901697 GCA_013397195.1 Hylia prasina | reverse complement strand
TTTTTTTTTTTACCAGCTGTGCAGTAGAATTGCTGCACTAATCTGGGTTTCATGCTTTGGGTTTATAGTCATCCAAATTCTGTCATATGTTATTCAAAGGAGCCCTGGCACTGCTGCTGGACAGACATAGGAAAGCAATTTGGTATCCAGCTGTGTCTGAGTAGAGGCATAATAGGATCCTGCCTCCTTCTGGACTTGCAGTGAAAATGGAGAGAGGGATGAAGCAGGGCACAGTCACCACCTGTGGATCCAGCAGTGTCTCATTGATCCTCCCTCACCCTGGGCTGCTGCAGGTCCCAGAGCCTTCTGAGCTGCCACCTTTACACAATCCAGATTCTGGGTATCCACAGCGCGCTCACAGGTGCCATTCCCATAATTGGAGTGATGTGTATGGGAGTAGCTTTCTTTCCCACAGTTTGCCAGAGTGGAAATTTTTGTCTGGATGTGTTAATGTGCTAACCCGATCTTACCTCTGCTAGGTCTGGAATTATTGCTTTCCTGTTGCAAATTCCTCCCTTCTGTGCTTCTCTGAATTATCCCTGTGGTGGCTTATCATCTTATAGAAAGTTCCTCTTGTGGCCTTGACACTGTGAGAGAAAGACAACTGTGTTCTTTAAGTCCTTTCAAATAGCCATTCTTGGAAGTTTTGTTTCATGTGGCAAATAAAATTTAAAGAAACTTCTTTCATATTTCAGGGAGGGCAATTACGGTAAATGAAATTATTTCTAGATTAAGCATATTATATGCATGTGTTAGCTAACACATCTTGCTTAGTGCTGGGATGTCAAATCACATCATGTAACTTCATTCCAGTTCTGGCTTTAGAGGTCTTTGTTAAAAGACAACAGTCTTTTCAGGTTTTGCAACATGAGAGTATTTTTATCAAACACTTTGTGAACACTCAGGCATATGAATGAGACGGCGAATGGAGCAGGGTATGTGTTATAAATGGAATCACACTACAGAAATGATTTCTTAAGAATGCTCCAACACTGTCGAGGACAGCTAGAACTTAGCACCTGGTTAGCAATCTTAGGTAAACAGGGTATGTCATATTTTGCATTATGTGCCTTTATTTTATCGACGTGTAATGTACTGTCTGGCATATCACATTAGAGAGCTTCCTCAGCTGATGCAGAAAGTGACTGTGACAGCTGTTTTTATTGCATATCTCTCCTCTAGTGTCCCCTCTGCTATAAAATTGGGAAACAAATGAGAGAACTTGATGAATAGCAGATTCAGTTTATTGGCAGTTACATTTATTTTTCTATCTTTATATAAAATATGAAGTATCAATATATCAATCTTTATGTATGTGACTGTAACCATATTTTTCCAGCCTGTGCACAGTGCTTGTATTCTAGGCTCATAAGGTGTGTGGGAAAAGGCCCTCTGTGTGTTTGAATAACTCTTAGCACAATAGAGCTTAAAGGATGATTTGTGCCTTTGGGCACTGTAGCCATGTAAGTATGGAACATCTGAAATATATTCTGCAATATGGAACTGAAAATTAAATGCTCATTATGTTGCATGTGTTATGATCAGCCTAATTTGTAACTGCTGAAGTGGTTTGTCTTCAGAGGGACATTAGGTAGTATCTGGACAAACCCAAAGCAGCTTTGGCTCAGATTTACAACGTTATTTAGGCACTTCCCTCGCACTGATTTCCAAAGGCAATGGGGACAGATTGACTAGACTCTAGTGACCACCACCATTTATGCTTTTTACTGAGGGGATGCTTTGAGCACATAGGTTGCACAGTATCTACCTGCTCAAGTCCTGATCAGCCTTAGACAGGTGACCAACGCTGTGAAAATGAGCCTAGGGAAACAGAGATAGCTCTCATCACAAACAGATGCCAAACTGACTATTTTCGCCTATTGAAATCTATACTTGGACATTGGTTGCAGACTTAAGCTGTGGGAAACCACTGAGACTCTTCTTAATTCAACTCAAATTTTAATATTTAGATCTTAATATAAGATCTCTGTATGCTCTTGAGGGGATAGAACAGGACGGGGGGTAAAGGGGAATAGTGGGTCTAAACCTGGCAGCTGGGTTAGGTACAAGTGCCACAAGTACAGGCAAACCCAGTAGGCAGTAGCAGGACATTGGTGCTTGTTGGAGACATTTTCAATAGCCTAGTTTAAACATGGAACTAAACTGCCTCTGTAAACCTAAGTACATCATTCGTTATGTGGCTCTTCTGCATATCTTTTGAGTGCTGAAGACATCTTTGCATGCTATAAACAATTATTGATATTTCACATAAGACACACTAACCATACTCCGGGACTGAGGTGTTATTGATTTAGCCATTAGTTTTCACATTTCTTTTTTACCCTTAGAAGATTTGCTGCTCACTGCGTTTTATAATTATTGGACTCTGGAATTTTAAATGGTCCCAGAAACACCCCTGCCTTTCAGCTAATAAAACAAAAGACTAGTGCATTAGGTAGGATATTTGCTTTTGTTTTTAATTTCAGGTTTATATCTTTTATCACATCTGGTACACAGCAAAGTGAATCATAATATATAGATTCAATCTCACTGGCTATGAATCTCTAGGGAGGAAGATCCCATCTTGACCAGAACCTTGTGCCAGGCTCTGTTTTACAATGCTGACCTGAGAAGCTGCAAAGAAATAATGTAGCATCAGCTATCATAAAAGATATCAACACCTTTCTCCTGCCATTGTCCAACACACTCAGAATTCAGTATTGTCTCTTTACCAGCAACGTGCCCTACCTGCAGTTGCACGCACCACCGAGCATCCAAGAAAGTGAAATTGCAAGCACTTAATATAAATAGCACCTTCAATCACTGAAAAATAGCAAGCTTCCGTAGTGTTTTTGAAGGACAGGAAGGAGTTATTAACTTCTTAAGAGATGAACAGGTGCAATGTAGCTATTTACTTTTTTACTTTACTTTACTTTGTAAGTATTTATGGGTTTCTCAATATAGGCACAAAATACATGTGCTTACTAAAAAGATGAAGAAAGAGTGAGTGTTAAATTGCTACTTTTTTCATTCTGGACTACAGATCCGTTCTATTATCCTACTTAAACAGTTCATCTTTACACTGACCCCATTTTTTATTTCTATAAATTGGGAATACCATATTAGTATTTACCAGCATATGGTGTTGGAGATACATGTAGCCAGAATAAAATCACCTGGAAATAACATAAGTAGGACAGGATATGAAGCATGTGGATATTCATTTGTGCTTCTTGGTTGTGCCTGGCCAAGAATAGTGCTCAGTGTTTTGAACACTAGTCTGTGCTCACACATGGCAGCGATGTAGAGTGAAAAAAACAAATGATGGAGTTGGAGCACTGTGTGACCTTGTTTTTTCCTTCTCTGTACTTTAATTTCTGTGCCTTTCACAAGGAATACTGTCATTTTCCTCAAACTTTAAGTGAATTTTGAGGTTGTAGAGTAAAGGAAGAGTTCTAGAAAAAACCCACACTGGGTAAAAAGTATAGCTTGGAGCTAATCTTGAGAACATTTAAGTTAGCTTTCTTCATGTTCTTTTAATGAATAAGAACACTGGTTCATTTTTGGAGCCATAAATTGTCACAGAACTCAAGGGTTTTGCCAGTCCATATTTGTGACTCCATAAAATACTATATCTAATAGAGTATATATCTTGTGTAACAAGGAGTAGTTGATAGGCAGACAATAGAATTGTTCCAATGTTTTATTTTCTCCCAGTTTGCTCTTTTATTCTTTGCTTTTGTGTTTGGTTTTGAGCAATTTTTGGGATAACGATTTGACACAGGCAGAAAAAAATAATTGGACTTTTTTTCCCCCTAGTCACCAAGACGGGGTCCAAGTGCTTCATGGAAACATAACAATCTCATTTAACAATAAGCATTTTTCTCCCTTTCTCCCTATCTTCATTGTGGTACTCAAGAGGATATTGGCATCTGAAAAGTGCTCAGTGCTAAATTAACTGGGTCAGCCTGTGACCTGTACTGCACAGATGTTACCTTTTAATGGCTTCCATGGTTCTGGCATTTACTGCCTTAGCAGGCTGGGAGGAGGAGGGTAGGAAACTCATATGCAGTAATTATATAGCTTATTTGCATGAATACTGTCTTTTTAAACAAAAACACAATTTGCTGTCTTTTTCTTTAACAAAATATTAACAAACTACTTGCAAGTCAAAAAAAAAATCAAGTATATTTCAGTTCCCATACCAGAAAGCTGAACTTACTTTCTCCCAGGTTTCTGGCAGAAACATTAGAAATTCCCGGAAAAATATGGCTAGATTTTTAATAGGAAACTCATTTAGCAAGCAGATCTAATTATTAGCAGACCTACTTTCTTCATGAGAAGTGGAGGGCCAGGCACTGATCTCTGCTCTCTCGTGATCATCCATAGGACACAAGAGAACAGCCTGAAACTCTGTTAGAGGAAGTTTGGGATGGACATTAGGAAAATCCTTCTTCACCCAGAGGGTGGTTACACACTGGGACAGGCTCCCCAGGGAAGGGGTCACAGCACCAAGCCTGACAGAGTTCAAGAAGTTTTTGGACAACACTGTCTGGCACATGGTGTGACTCTTGGGGCGTCCTGTACAGGGCCAGGAGTTGGATGCAATGATCCTTATGGGTCCCTGCCAGCTGAGGACATTTTGTGATTCTGAATATGTTTTCACAAGCAGGGTGAATAAGCATGTTCACACTAAAATCAGAGGAATGGTGACGGTTGTCATTAGCCAAAAACTTGTCTTGGAAAACATGAGCAGTAGGTATTTAAGCAAGTTAATCTTTTGGCTTATTTTTCCCTCCACTGATATAGTCTCTTCTCAGAGTCCATTTATTCAAGCTGGGATCAGCAGATAATTCCTTCTGAGCTGCTAAAGATAACTTGATGATATACAACTCACGTTAGTGGTATTATTTTAATAACCCAATGATTAGTTTATTCCACTCTTAATCTGTTCCATATGCAACAGGTTAGTCTACTTTGACTTTAAGCAAAATAATTTGAATTTCAGTCTCCAAATTTTAGTTTCAGTTGTCACTAATCAATATCAGTTTTAATAATTCCTGTTTCTAAAGAGTATTATAATTATGTTCTCTGTCCCAATTTGATTTCCATTTTCTATGTTTATAGGTATGTAAATAATTAGATTTTGTACACAATGTATAATATAACCTCAAATGCATATACAGGCCCATTTATTTTGATAATTACCTACATTTCCCAAACTGAACCATTCAGTTACTCTTATTTGTAACACAGGAGGTCTGAGGAAGAGATGAGATATGAATATGAACCCACATTTTTCAATGTAGGTTCTTAACTATGAAAGCATCTTTTTCAAAGGGGAGTATAAGAAATGTACTTGGAAATCTAAGTGCATCTACATAAAACTATGAGAAAGGATTCTTTTTCACCTTCCAGGAAAAAACAGGTTGCAAGAGCTTTCTTAGTGTCCCCTAACCATCACAAATGTATTTTCCTGGTTTGAGAGCAAGAAGCATGAGATAAGACAAATGTGTAATTACTTCTTGACCCACTCTTCTGGGTTATACATTTTCATGAGGTGCCATGATTCATTATTTGCATTGATATGTACAGAAGGATGGGACTGCTTAGTTGATATTCATTTATTCAACAGTCTGTAATCTATATTTAATGGAGTACCAGACTGTGGCATAATAAACCGTTTAAAAAGATAGCTGCTGCTTACACAGGGGTTATTGCTTGCATAACCTGTACTTACTTTTCATTACAAAACTAAAAGAGCAAAGCATAATTCACACAAGAAAATGAAGTTAACATTTAATGGCTTGAAAAATGATAGTGTACCATAATGCTGTGCAGTACTCTGAACACTTATAAAACAAAACAAGGGAGCAAAAAAAAAATAAATACAAATAAAAAGGCATTAACAGTGCACTGTGAAATATGGGCACCAAAGCAAAACAATGCATTCTAGTTTGCCACCTGCTTAGCAGGACCACTCAAAGATTGCTAATTAATCTGAAGCAAGTTACTGAGCACACAAAAAGACCTACAGTGTCACAAATGCTCAAATATTTTTTGTTACATTTTTTCTTACATTTGTTACATTTCTGTTCCTTATGTTTTCCTCCATGGAAAAAGAGGTCTTCGCATCATATATAAAGTGTTGTTTGCTCTGCATATAGCCATGGGAACTATTGACAAACATGATTGCCTCTAGAAAAACATCTCACTGTAGGTCAGATACCATCCAGACTTATTAAGATGAAAAGTCTGATTTTGAGACTGATTGCAGAATGAGTTAGGTGTGTCCTGGTAACTACGATCAGTGAGGAGAACTTCAAGGCGGTTGTTGGGTTGATGGCAAAGTCCCAGATTTTGAGGTGCTTACAAGTCTAACACCTTTGTCCCTTTCTGTAATAACAGGGGCTTGCAATCCCTGTTAGCTTCTGAAAACAAATGCTGTTTCAGTCAGCATCTGTAGCCCTGCAGAATTCTGAAGTTCCTCAGACTGGGAAATGCAACTTTTGTTCTTGGTGAAATCTGGACAGGAACATGTTCTTGCATACACAGGAATTTACTGAGTGACAGCAGCAGCAGAGTGTGGGTTCAGGGAGTTCAGCTACTCCTGCTTTGGGAAGTCATGGAGTCCTCAGCACCACCCTCCGTTGAGACACCACTGGAGGGACCTAAAAACCAAACCAACAGATGGAAATGTCAGAAGAAGAGCACATCTGTGGCCATCTCTTGCTGGCATATGGAGGTGGGTTCACCCACAATGATTTGAAGAGAAATTTTCACCTTCCAGGCAGCAGAAAATTGTTTCCTATTAAGTCTGGTGACTTCTGTTTCAGACAAACCCCTGCACATAGTCTTCTTAGATTAATGTCAAGAGAGGAAAAAAAAGCCAGTTAAAATAAATAAATAAAACCCTCTCAAGGGCGTTAGAAATATAATTAAATTGGTGGCTAAAGGATTTCAAGTGCCAATTAGGGGTCATTGTTGGGTTGAAGAAATTGGAGAAGTTTTTTTTAATCCTTACATTTAAGAAGCTTTTTCTGCTTGTAATGTTATCACATTGTATAATTCAGTGACTAAACGTGATATGCATAGAAAATTAATGATCATGCCTTGTTGCCTTTTTAAGCTCCCTTTTTCTCTGTATGTCTGCTGAAGAACCTTTCTATTTTAGTGTCTTTGCTTGCTCTCTTCTGGGACTTGCATAAACACCACAGAAAGCTGACACTTGGGATCCTTGCAGTTGCCTTAAGGGCAATTAGCTATAAAAGATAGGGTTAAAAGCTAATTGCTCTGGTTTAGTTCTCAAAGTGCAGGTGGAGTTTGCTGAGAAATGAAAGTTGAAGGGGAGAAAGGCCAGTTAAAATTTTCTCTCTTGAGTTTAACTGGAGCTTTTAGGACTGAAAACTTCTGCCAGTTCAGCAATAAATCTCATGTTGTAGTGTCTGCTAGGATGAGGTCCCGTGCTTTCCCTTTTTCATGTACATTCTTGGGAATATTTTGTGCCTTTCCTTCCCTTGTTGGGGAACTGGCAGAGAGTGAAAGGGGATCAAAAATGCTTGGAACTGGAAAGAAGAAAAGGTTTAGACTGTCAATGTTTCTACAGCTTGTGGGCTGTAAACTGTGCTGGGATTTAAGCTGGGTATATGATGACAACAGGAGGAACCAGCAAAAGGATTTTGTGATGTTCCTCATTTGGCTTGATAATTAAGGTACCTTTTACATTAGAGATGTAGTAAAAATGGATGTTTAGGAAAGATTTGAAGCTGGTTCTATGTATTTGAGTTTGAGTGTGGGAGGAATGCAATGGAAAATTATATAATAGCTGTTGTATTCTGAACAGTCAACTCACTGGAATTAGGAGAGGAAATGCCTTCCCATCTCAAAATCTCTGAGTTCTCAAATAATTTTCCTGTCATGACTACAGATTTTTAAAATGTTCAGTTTTCAACAAACACACAAAATGCTTGTTTCAGTGCCTCTAAAACATCCTGTTTCTACCACTTTATGGGGGTTTTTTTGACTCTTTTTGAAAACAAAATTGAGACAAAAGGTTTTCTTCTATTCATTTTGAAATGTCAAGAAATGTTGTATGAATAAGGAGTGAAGGAAGGAAATCACAAAGTCTGGATTCAGAAATCTGCCTAAATTACCCAGTTCTACAAATAGCATTGATAATGCAACACGTCTTCAAAAAGCTCCCAGCTGGCTCTATTTCCATGAATTAGACCTAGTTTTACTGACAATCATTTACTGACAATGTTGAACAAACTGTATTTTGCTCCTTCATACTTCAAAAAGATGTCTTGGTGTAAAGTGTATATCCCAGAAATGGCAGGGTGCCTATGTTTGCCATCTCCCTCTCCACCAAGGGGATGGTTGTGTTTTGTTCTCTGGTTGTGTTTTGTTCTGCAGCTGTTATCCAGCTGCAGATGATTGGCCAAAAAGAGCCCATTCCACACACCTTTTCTGTGCCTTTGTTTCTTACTTTCTGATTAAGAGAATTTATTTGACCTCTCCTGCAATCATGTCCTTTGAGACAGTGCTCAGCAGTTTGGACAGGAGGGAAAAATTAGGAAGGGAAGAGACCAGGCATGTTCTCATGACCTGACCAGATCTGTTACATTTCCTTTGCAAAGACTGAAGCAATCTACTGCTGGAGACCCTGTTTTACATTTGCTAAATTTATATCCTTGCTGTAATGAAATATAAAACAGAGTTTAGAACTAAGCCTAAGAATGGTTAATAATTTGGGAGATTTGGACCCAGATACAGTAAATTGACTTGATGAGTGTCTGCAAACCACCTTCTACTGAAAAATGGAGAGAGGTCAGGTCTTGACATGCCCTGGAGAAGGATGCTCTGAGGCAGGTAGGTGTATCAATTGCTAGAGAAAATAGAAATTCATGGATTTGTGATATGTGCTGGGGAAGGATATAGTATTAATTTTGTATGTTCAAAAGCAAATGTGAAAGAGTATAATTGAGACAAGGTTGTCACAGTGTTTGAATGGAAATGCAGAAATAGTTTGTCCAGATTTCAGACATCACTGTAGAAGACTAGTAAATTGCTGGTTCCAACTTTTCCAGGACAAATGGAATTCAAAGGTGAGATATGGTTTTATCTTCAGTTTAATGTAAAAAAGAACCCCACCTTCTTCTATTCATTAGCATTTTCATGTTATCAAGCAGATCAAGTTTACTTTGATATGTGTGGGCAAGAAAACTCTCAACTGAAACATGTTTTAGTAGTTAGAGCATGCATTCAGGGAGAGGGGTTCAAACCCACACAGGGGAAGGACGAGTTAAGAGTGTAGGGCTCCTCTGCTGCAGTTGTAGCCCCAAGATAATGGCTGGAGAGGCACCACCACTGTCTCCTCTCTTTTCCACACCTAACAGAGAACTGGTTACCTAAGGACTGTGCTGGTTCCCAAAGGCCAGTTAGCTGAATAAAAGTGAAGATAGCAGCTTATGTTTTAGATACAGGTTTAACTTTGTGGTTTCTCATTTTAAATACTCTGACAGTTCCTGGCAATGCTAGAAACAGGAACAGAAATCATCAGAGACATTTAAAATGGATGAAGATAAGTGCCTCAAGGACCAGAAGTGGCAGAATTTTCATAGGTCTCCCTCTAAGGTTGGATTGTTTTGGTGGTTTTTCACATATTTGAGTGTATTTTCATGGTAAGTGCACTTTTCTAAGATAAAGCTGAATAAGGCTGGCAAAATCAGCTCCTTGTGTTCAGCACTAGGAAAGACCAATTGCCTGCAGAGGCAGCCAGCTGCAGCAGGGAAACGACCAAGGTTTCCTGGCTTGCTAGGCTGATCCTGAAGCCTTTGATGACTAGATCTGTCTGCAGCTCCAGGAGCAGGTAGGGGCTGAAAACGAACCAAAGAAACAAGTGGCAGGGGAAAAACATCAGGGCATGAAAAGGAAATGCTTCCTACTTTGAAAATGCCATTTCACTAAATAATTGAGTTCCCTCTCCACAGGCATGCTTGTTCCATATGCTCAAAGTTTAAGCTAAGTATTTGCTTCTTTTTATTACTTCTCTGTTATCAGTACAAACATGTAATCTTGGGCTTACTGCTAAGTGTGTATCTGTCTTCAGTTTTTATGCTCTGTAATTCCCAAGGAAATCAGTTCCGGATATCTTGCATTGAAAAGCTGTGCCCATTCTGCAGGCTAGAGGAGTTTTAAAACTGTAGACAGTGATGGTAATCCTTTGTGTAGTTACACTGGTGTAAAGCCTGAGTAATTTTAATGTAGCAAATAGAAGCGTTAGGGTTGCTATTCTCAGGAGGATGCTCACTAATTATTTCTAGATAAGGTGGTAGGAATAATCAGTGCTAGATATTGGAATGAACATTCAATGTAATTTGTGTCCACATAATAACGCCAACATCTACTTCTGTTCAACTTCTATTATCACTTTTCTTTTTTTCCTTTTAAACTGAGAAGGTACAAGAAAGCTTACTAAAAATACATGAAGTGAACTGTATGTGTATCTTTTTTGCACACTGCAGACTGTATCAGGCAATGAGGTTTATGATATGAATGGATTTGTGTGCAGAGACCACTGGCAGTTGGATCATCGGGCAGTTGCTGTGGTAGAGGGGATGTTGGTGAGTGTGAACTGAACTTGGTGGCGCTGAGTGCTTGGCTAGAGGTTACAGAGAACAGGCTGACTCACCCACTGCTCTGAAAGGCAAACAAGAAAAGAGACACATTTTGGGTTGACAGACAGGTGCTTGGTTTCCCATGTTGATCTAAAGCGGTATCTTAGTTCTGATCAGTTAAGAATTATTCCTAATGCACATTAAAAATGGATGTTCTGCCCCAAATGAAACCACTGTGTTTCCAGGTTGTTTCCCTTTCCACAGGGAGCCTAGTGAAGTACAGGACATTTCACCTTTTCTTGGAGCACAGCATACTGAGATAATTTGTGCCTGGAGGTATTAGGAATATATTTCTCATAACATCCACAGAAGGATATGGAGATTAAAGTTGTCCTAAGTGTAAACATCATATTCTGAGTAGTCTTCTGAAATTATTAGGATTTTTTTACATTTTTCTTTTAGTTTGAGGAAATTCTTCAAATCCTGTTCTCTTTCTGTAAACTGCTGACTCCCAACAGTGCCTTGCACACTAACACCTTTTTTTTTAGAATTATTTTAGCCAATCAGTTGTCAACTGTAGGAACTTACCCTGACAGGGTACCTATTCTGTGCTTTTTCCTTTGTAAGTCTGGTTTTCAGCACAGGTTTGGGCTTTGTCAACCCAACCCCAATAAACATTTTCATTATTATGTACCTTTAGAGGTGCTGACATTGAGGAACACACTGATATTAGAGCTGTTTTCTTGTTACAGCAGTAGTGACCTCATGGCATTTCACCTGTAATTTCTTTTCCAGAATCCCCTGTATCTTCAAGTTCAAGCATTGTGTAATTTTATCAGGCCTTCAGGTGATGCTCCCACTCAGCCATCAGGGATCATCTGGAGACCTTCCCTTTCATTCCCTGCAGTCACCATGAGATGGCAGTTGTCACTTGCTGGACTTGTTTCCCTCCATTTGAACCACAACGACTCAAAGCTTATTGATCCTGGGAGACACTGAGCTTTCCAGCTCCGCTGTTCACTGTTCACAGCATGCAAGTGTGAAACTTTACAAGTGACTTTTAAAGGCAGCCAAGGAACGTGTGAGACAGATTGTTAAGGGGAAAAAAAAAAACAAACCAAAAACAAAGCAACAACTCAACATTATTTAATTTGATGGTGCAGAGCTTTATGCCAAAATAAGGCATGTGTTTGCTGTTAGCAATCAAAGAGGTTTAGCAATGAAAAGTGACATTTTTGTTTATGGGATTTTACAGGCAGGGGCTCCCTAGGGAAATTAATTTGGCCCTCTGGAATGCTGCCCTCCTCCATGTCACTTTCTCTGCAGCCCCAGCATTTTTTTTTTACCACAAAGCTTTATATTAGTTTTTGGATAGATAGAATCCAGAGGGAGGGATGTGGGTGCCGTAGGTAGCTTCCCTAACTCCACATTGCATTGTAAACCCATGGCAGGTCTGCAGCATTTTCATAGTTCTCCCTAATAAATCATCAGACCCAGATCCTGGACTGCAGCTAATAAGCTACCATCCAGAGAGCTGGGTTTTATTTTGTCCTTTCAATAAAATCCCAGAGCACAAACCCAAGCTTTTTAAAATAGTGGTCCCCAAACATAGCCTGGAGGCAGTCTAAATAATTTAGATCCTTCTTCATCTCTGTATTCTGTGGAAAAAAAAAGGAGCCTGGAAATTCTCAACTTATTTCTTAGTAACAGATTTCTCCAATTTCTGTCTCCATTCTCTCTAGCTATATTCCCACCCCATTTTCAGCTGCACGAGTTATTCTCATCTTTTCATGAACTGATTGTCCTATAATTTTTTTCAATGTGTGCTTTCAAACAGTTGCTCTCCTCCATCCTGTAGGTAGTCAAATGATATACACAAATAAGTACATTGCTTCTTAGTAAATTCTTTTCTTTTGTGGAAATCAGTAGTACCTTATATTTATAGCTTGCAAATTTTACCATCTAATATTCAATGGAGCTTTATTTCTGTATTTTTAAAACCATGAGAGGGTACTAAAGTTATAAAACATTATCACCATCAATAATTTTAAAATAATCAATTAATGACAACTTGGTTGATTATATCCTGGGGATTCAAGAAAAGGAAAGTGATAAAAACATGTAGAATTACTGTGTTTTCGGCCATTTTCTTGCAATGCCAAGGCCTTGAGCCATGGAAGTGATCTTTACACTGTCAGCTATCCTGAGCTACAGGATTGATAATGGAGGATGAAATCGTATTTTCCAATGCTTAGTTTACTCCTCTTTGAAATGAGTCCCCAATTTATGTAGGCTAGAAGGGAGTGAGATGTATATGTCTGGGCTCTTCTATAACAGGATTTTTAATTTCACCCTTATAACAGACAATTTTAGAGCATAAAGTAAGATCTGGTTGAGGAAAGGCATCAAATCCTGGCTTTGAAGAGGTGATAAAGGCTCTACACTTTCCTCAAGAGTTTCTCAGTCAATCTCTTTGTCAAGCATGCGTGTAGCAAATTTCTCAGTCTCCCATATGTGATTCAGTTTCCAGACTCTGGTTACACCTTTCACCAAAAGATTGAAGGGTTCTTTATGCACCATACCTGTCTTTGAACTTACATATTTCAACCAAGTTGTCTTTCACTCTTTTCTGATTAGTTAAGCAGATTGAGCTCTCTGAATCCCACAGTCAAGCATTTTTTTCTCCAGTCTTAGAAGAAATTCCTGGGAGTCGCTTTATATCATTCTAGTATAGTACTTCTGATTTATCCTTGCTCTTCAGCATCCTAAAAAAAAGAAAAGAAAAAAAATAGAGGTATTTTGCAATGTCTGGTGTGTAAAAATCTAATCAGCTGTAAAAGTTTGAAGCTCTAAATAAATGTAAAGGGTCTTTTAGTAACCAAAATTTTCCAACAGAGGGTATGAGGGAAAATCTCTTATTCTCCCTTGGAGTCCATAAAGGGAGACAGTGGTAAACAAAATTCTCAAACTAGCAAAATCTCATCTTAGAAGGGGCAGACTAATTTTTTTCCCCATTTCTATTTAAAATTATGTCATAGACTTAAAAAATAAAGAACAATTTTAATGGAAAAAAATAAGAATCCATTCCAGAATAACCAGGGTCTCATGTTTGTCTGTCTCCAGTGAGTTCCCTAATCTCAATGTGACGGGGTGAAATATATTTTTCCAACGTCTCTTAATGACTGCCCATGATATCATGTGTCTGTTTCTCTCTTTATGGGACAGAATCTGTTCTTCTCAAGGTTATCTGATCCACCAGTGTTTCCTTTCCAATTCAGAAAAGGGTGGAAAGAGCACTACAGAGGAGGACAAGACTGGTAGATTGGCAGCTCTAGGGCAGTACAGACTGATTACCAGTAGGAATGTTGGAGAAGAACTGTGTGCTGTTCAAGAATTTTTAAGAGTCTGGATAGAAGAAAAGTAGGAAAAAAAATAAAAGTAAACAAAGTTTTGGATGGGAAGGGTATTATCCTGTCTCTCATGAACATTTCCTCTGCAGGAGTCTCTGCCCTGATTGGGAGCTGGAAATTAGAATCATGGGCAAAAAATAAAGACAAATAAAGAACTAAGAAAGAAAAGAAACATAAAGCCTACAAATCAAAATATCTTTACTTTTGCAATTTTTCTAGAATATCTGTGTGAATACCTGATGGAAAACCAGCAGCATAATGTTGAATAACAGAATTTGGTTTTGGCTAAGAGGAGAAGGTGGATATTCTACTAAGAAGTTTTTTTTTTTTTAGTCCTAAATCTGCCTTTAGCAATCCAAAACTGTTGCAGCGAAGAGCATTACATGTTTATATATATATCTGTGTGTGTGTGTGTTCATACAGGCTCTTGATGTAGCTTTAAGGACATTTTAGTCTTTTTCTCCCTCCCTTCTCTCTTTCAGTCTCTTTCCCACCTATTTGGTTTAGCAGCTCTGTTTCACTTCCAGCAATTACGTATTATGCATGCACAATTCAGCAAAGCTAACAAGAGTTCTGCAGCACACTATCTTTGTACATAAGTAGTCCTCTTGAAAGTATAAAATCAGATTGCAATTGTTTAATAACAACTGCTTTTGTAATAACACAAGAAATTAGACTCTCTGAGACATTTTTATAGGGACATAAGCCTTGTAGATAGTTTGTTGGTTTTTTATTAATCTCATGATTCTTTGGTTATACACAGAAAAATATTTAAAAGAATTATTTGTTTTGCCTGGAAATTGTCCTCTCCTATGTGTTCAATGCTCAGTATAAGTTCCCAATTTGGTTAATGTTGCACTTGCTTGATTTATACTACTGGCTTTGCTTATATAGGTAGGCATATTTCTTAATAACCTACAAACCAAAGTATTAAAATACTAGAGCTTTGCTAACATTTTAATGCAATGAAAATGTATTGGGTTTAGAGAGGATATTTTTCAGGAATTAAACTGTTTGGGGTTTTTTTGTAACTCCCAAATCTCTAATTTTGGTATTCTAAATGTACTGGAAAGACAACTGTTGCCTTCAATTGAGAATTTATGGATGTGTGACTGCTGAATATGAAATAGATTTCATAGGAAAATAACAAAAAAGAAAATCTCAACTATGATGAGCATTTAGGTACCAATAAAACATTTACAGGAGAATGTCAGTGTTAGTGGTTGGTGGCTCAGAAATTCATTGATAGATGGAGAGGAATAAACACATTTTGTCTTCCCTCAAGGTATGCAAGCCTAACATTTGTCTTCCAGGAGGCATTTCTCACTTAGAGGACCATTCCTGATTTTGGGGGGAAAACAGAAAAGCAAAAGAAAGAAAGAAAGAAACACCAAAAGACTCCAACACTCCAGCAATCTCTCAACTCTCTCTCTCTCTCTCTCTTTGGTTTTTTTGTGTTTTTTTGGGGTTTTTTTTTAATCACTTTTTGAGCTTTAAAAGTGGCACGGAAGAGGAAGGAAGATGAGCACATCTGGACAGGCAATAACTATAAAGAGTCCACATTTCTGTATAAAATAGAAGCCAACCAGTGAGATGTGAGAAGAAATATAATCCTTTGTCTGTTAACAGTCCAACAACACAGACATTTACAAAATCCTGTCGTGCAATTTTTCATTTCTACAGATTTTTTTTCCTTTTTAAAACCTGAGCAACATAGTAAAAATAAAATAATTCACTTAATATCTCCAAGTTGCAGCACCTGAACTTTAAATCGAATTTTTTCTTAATTTTCTTAACTAAAAATGCTTTTCATCTGAAGCCAGATTCCTACAACATCAGCAAAGCAAGGGGAAAAGCCCAGAATCCTATTTTGACGGCGTGTCTGCTTCTTCATTTTGCATCTGGAGTAGCTGTGGTGTAGGAAGAGGCTCTGACTTGGTGAGGAGCGGGGATGGGACCCGGCGCAGCGCGGGCTCTCTGCGCCGCTGCTGTCGCAGGGCCGGGTACGGGACACGGCTGGAGCCGGGGCTGCCACACGCGGCTGTCACCCAGCGCAGGCGGCGCACTTCAAAAGCTCCAGTTCCCCAGGGATTCCTTGAACTCGTCTTTGTTTTCCCTGTTGTTGTTATTGTTGCTCTTTCCCCGTTCTCGACTCTGTGCCTGGCTTTCCCATGTTGCTGCGTCTTCTCATCCCTTCTGAGTCAAGTTGGGGAGCTGTGAATATCTCCTGGTTGTGTGTCTTCAGAGGATAAGAATTTTTAGTCATTATTATCATCCACAATCATCATTATTTCATTACATTTACATAGTGCTGCTGGTCTGGCTAATGGTTTTAGAAAACGAGGGAAAGAGGTCCTAGCCGAAAGGATTTTACAATCTATTTGTGAGATGAGCAACATCACAATCAGCACAGTCTGGGAGCTGAGGAGAGCACTGGGATAATGAAGCCAGATGAAAAGAAAGCATCATTTAGAGCATGTTTCCTCTTGTCTGTTTATTGACTTGCTTTACCTTGCAACAACAACAAAAAACTTCTGTGGGTTTGTCTGGTCAGGCGTGAAATTGGCAGCAGAAATGTAGAAAGACAAACACAAAGGCCAAAAATCCCCAGACAGACTTGATGCACTTAAATTCAACTCTGCCTGACACAGTCAGGGCCACCAGCCCTTTTTTTTAAGGTATTCTTCTTTGGATTTGTAAATTTAAGAAAGTAGAAATTACCACTCAGGTATGGAAGTGAGCCCATCTCAGCCAGTACCACGTCTTAGACCATTTGGTTTAGAGATGAGGACCTCTCCACTTGACAGATTTGTGGTTATCTGTCCTAAGAATAGGTCTGGTCTCTAACAGCTTCAGATCCACAGGTCACTGCAAACTTTTAAATTGCAAAACACGTATTTTTTCATGGTATCCATCCATACCTTCTCTCTTGTGACAAAAGTGGCTATAGGAAAAGGAATTAAACCACTTAGAAAGGCTATTATTTTCTTGGCTGATAGCCCCAGGACAGTGTCAGCAGACATGCTGCTGGCACATGTAATCCACTTAACGTGAGAGTAACAAAATTTTTGCAAATGAATGAGTCATTGGAACATAATGCAATCCAGGAGCAAGTAAAAGTGTCTTCTTTCCTAATATGTTGGTCAGAAAATGGAGGAGAGGTGATGTTTTTGAGTTCTGTCTGAAGATCACGTGCAAATTTCAGCTGAGGAAGGAGATGACTCTGACTGCTTAATGGAGCCTGGTGCCACGAAGAGATTAAACACATTTCTAGCTGTTTCTGGATGCAATTCAGCATAATTTAAGGCAGAGCATGATCTTCTGTGTCATTCCCCTTTCCCCACCACACACATGCACACTAAAATCAATGGAGATTTGTGAAAGTTAGGATTTGTGATGGGACTTAGGCATTTTCCCAAGTAATGAATTATTTGACTCCCACTTCAGGTTAAAATTGTAAAACACTCAGCCTTTTTCACAGCGATCATCCTGATGGACCTTTTTTTTCTTTACAGAAAAGGCAAAGCCTGTGTGCAGCAAGACAAAGCAGCTTACAGAGCATTTGTGTAAAATTTATTCTGATTTTTTTTTCACAAAAGCTTTTGAGAATGCCCCTTTTTAAAAGAATGCTAGAAGAAAAAGGTTTATCTCTGGGTTAGAAAAAAAATCTTGCATATTTGCTGAGTTATCAAGATGCCCTCTATGTTCATGTTCTCATTCTTTAAATTATATTTTTTCTGACAAACTCATTTTCATTCACAGTAATGAGCAGATAAACAAGGGTTAGCAGTGGATAGCTGCAGAGTGAATAGAATAATTCAGAAGGGGAACTTTTTTCCCTGAAGAGCATGTCAGCTCCTAAAAATTTATGCATCTAGCCTTGAGATATGCAAGCCATATGCATAAATAAATAAGCTTTTGAATGCGCACCATAGGTTTTGGCAGTGCTGGAGATACCGAGTGGGGGGGAAACCTGAAAAAAATTCAATTTTTCCTGACTATTGAAGATGTACAATTATTGGGTGTAGTAATTAGACAATGAAGCTGTCCCTAACAAATCTGTCTTATGGCTCTTGGAACTTCGGTAGCCATGAACATGAGATTTTTATCAAATGCTTTACAGTCTTCTGCTGAGCAGATTATCAGCTTACGAAATTTTGAAGAGGAACATGTCCATCCCATAACTTCACCATCAGAGGAAGAAGAGACAGAAGTTAATGACATTAAGAGATACATTGCATTTTCATCGAACTAGGTGTTGAAATTCTTCTAGCAGAGGTGTCTTAAGCAGAAAAGCTCAGAAGTCTCTGAACCACCTGACTCACTGCAAGGAACTATTTTGGTGCTTTAATTTAGAAATGTGTTTATCTGCTTAGTGGAACAGAGATCTTGAAGTATTCTGCAACAGTTCTGGGACAAGATGGGAAGAATGCCTTTGTGGGTTTTTATATGGTGAAATCCTATTGCAGTTTCCAAATTCAGGGTAATTTCTGTTTGGATGAATGTGTATGGCTGCTGGCTGAGCTGTTGTGGCGCTGGTGAACTTCTTGCAATTACATAAGGCATTATCCTGGTTTTGGTACTATTAGTAGGTTTTTGCATGATGGCTAGTCCTGTAGGATTTACTGGTTGTCTGTCAAAATGAGGCACTGACTGAGGAGAGCAGTGACCTCTTCCCCTCTGTTTACCTTACTTGGTGTCCAAAATTATGGAATAATACTCTTAAGGCTCTTAGTTTACAGCTGCAGGATGTCACGGTTTGGCAGGTAGCTCTGGTGGGAACCCAGAGAATATGTATTAAAGGCAGGGATCCTCAGGGTCTCCTGAAGGTGTGTTTTGGAGAAATCCATGGAAGGAGCTCTCTGTCTTTCTGAAATAACGCTTTGTTAACTGGAATACAATATTTTTCTATTAAAAATAATAAGAGCAGAAGACAACCTGTCAAAAAAATCACCCAGATCCTCAGAGATGGTCTAATAATTACTTACTGTACTACTAGCACAATCAGATCCTTAAAACCTGTTCATGGTAACACTAGAAATAAGATTTGCTGTGATTTTCTTTTTGCCTTGAAAATGCAATCTGTAGGAACAAGGTCTTTTACTGAATTTTGCAGTCACTGATGAGATATGAAACAACATGTTAATTTCATAGTTCCTTTAATATTGGGATGTTGTCGAGAGTTGAATAGAAAACTCTTCCTGTGAGAATTATGTACTTTTGATTTTCTTGTTCCATTTCTGTTGAGTTTTCAGTCCAATCTTTGTAAAATGTAAGTATTTTCTCCTTATAAATGAGGGGGACAGGCTTTATCATTTAGGACTCTTGTCAGCATCATTTCTTAAGGCAAAATTGTTGTTTTTTTTTTTTTTTAATTCAAATTTCCATTTAAAGAAATAAAATTCACTTCTAAACTCAAAATTTCTAATCACTACCTCCTATAAAATATTTCATTCATGGTTTACAGAATGTATAACCTACAAGTTAGATGCCAGAGCTCAGCAAACCTGTATGCTGCCTATACCTTTAGAGTGTGCAACTTCATCACTACCAACTTATGCCTTGATGGCCTGGGACTCAGTTCTTAGCATATTACTTCCTTCTCTTCTTTGAAATGCATAAAAAATGCCATTTTTTTAATAAGAGGTTGCCCAGTAGACTGCCTGAAGCTAGTGTTTGCATATAGACATCAGGCTGTCCTTCATAATTTCCAGAACCTGAGGGTCTAATGCCCCAATTTTCAAAACTTTGTTTTTAGAACAATAATTAATTAATGTCATCTTTGTCAAAAATTTGTTTCTATGAAAAATAATTTGGATATTTAGTGGTTGAAAATTTTGTATTGACTGCCTTCCAAATGCAACATTACATCTAACTTTGCTTGGAAATACTAAAATAAATTTGATGACAATTTTGTAAAAGGAAGGTAGTTATTGTATTTTGTTTTGTTTTACATTTTAGAGATCTAAAAGAAAATAATAATTTTCTTTTTTTTTTAATTAGACTAAAATTTGAACTCCTTCTCTTACTCCTGTCTTGTCCCTTCTTCTTCTGTTCGGGTTTTGATTTTTTTGTTTCATTTTTATTTTTCTTGTTTAACAGGAGAAGCTTCTTTAGTTATCCAGGTATGATGGTATGTGATGGCTGTTTGATGATGGATTATTCAGATATGCTTTGTGCCAAAACACCCAGTACCTTTTGTTAGCCTGAATCCTTTTGACCTGGAACTCTTCAGAACCATGTGCTTACTAACATTTCATGCTGCAACATATCCATCCCTGAGTTGGCTGAGACTCTTATGACTCTAATACATACCTAAAATGGTCTTAATTTACTGATACATTATCCTCTCATTCATCCCTCCCCATGGCATCTGTGCAGAATTATGTGATATACTTATCTTTGAAAAAGTAACATCCATGATGCTCCTAATTTGACTGGGTTTGGAGTTTTAAGTCTGAAATTTCCTCTGACTTGGACCTGAGAGTTTATACAATCGCTCCCATACAAGCTTTATATAAATCAGAATGAGCATCTTCTCACACTATTCATGATCTTCCTAATGCTTTGCCTCCAACATCTGCATACCTGATATTAACTTTAAGCAAATGTCCATATTTTTATTTATAAGCTGGAAACTATCCCTCAATATCCTTGTTATTTTTTCCTTCTCCTGTTATTCACCTCATACACTGACTTCTGAGATAACTGGGCTTTTTCTAAGTGTTTCTTCTTAGCTGAACCCTTTAGGATATTTTTTCTGCATGACAAATTGTTCTCTTCTCATACACATTTCCAATTTGTACATGCTTTCTTGCTTATCTTGAAATCTTGAAACTAATTTTGCTTCTTGCATCACACGAATAACATCAGTGTGACACGGGGCACTGGCACTAGAAAGGGACAGAAAAACAATCATAGAATCTCCTAATCACTCTTCTGGTTTCTGTCTTTGGTTTGGACACATCACCAATGCAGTTTTGTTCCTGAAGACCTGGGGCACCCTGTTGGCACCCTGTCGGCCAACAGAGAGTACGTGTTTCATGCAGTCAGAATAAAGTTGAAATTTCTTTTTTACCAGCCTGTAGAATCCCAAGCACTACTCTCAGGTAGTGAGAAGGGAAAAGAAATGAGTAATAGTAGGTCATGAAGAAAGCCAAACATCACCCTTTAAAGCTGTGACTGAGGAGTGTGCTGCTGCCTTAAAGAGCTCATCAGAGCAGGGGCACCTGGTGCCAATTGTGTCACCTCTCCATTTGCTCACGGTGCCAATTCTGTTCTGCATGTTTGCTGCCTGAGACACTGTGCAGAGGGACTGGGTGAGACGTGTGACACAAAGCTTTGATCTCTCATGCTTTACACGCCTGAAGTCTGCAGCCTTGTGGAAAAGGTGCAAAAAGAACTTGGGTGTCAGTTTTAATGCAATAGACAAGGTGGTTTATAACTACTGAGATATCATTGAGTAGCACTTGTTTCCACCGTGGGGGGGTGGAGGTATTTGGGCATCTGTTTTGGCAGAGAACTCAACCACCTCCATTGCTTTTATTGGGACAACTTCCATTCCTACAAGCTTGGTGTATAAGCATCTGTATTTGAAAAGAAAACTAAATTCACCCTTAATCTGGAGTCAATTTTCTCAGCAGCTTTTGAGGGTGATTTCTGAAGATTAGGTATAAATATCCAAAGGATTTAGATTGACAGTAAGAGACTCTGGATTGAAATGAAAACAGGGAAAATATAAAAAGATGAATTTATGATCTTATAATTCTGTTGAGTCCCAGCAAGCTAGAGCACATAAACTTTTAAATGCTAACATAGGGATTTTAAAATCAATGGAGTGTTTAATAGAATTCTGTACAATGCATGCAAAATCGGGGAAATGTGGCAACAGGCAAATTTGGAATGAGTGAAACCTTGAATGTGGCTTAGTTACATAATTAAAACTTGACAAACAAAGGAATGCCATAATCCAACCAAGAAGTCACACAAATATAGATTGGTGTCTCACTATCAAGGAAAAAAAGTAACTAATCAAAACAAGCCCACAGCTTGGAAAGCAGATGGTATTTCAGGAATCAGTAACAATAAAAAGGATTTTAAGCAAGAGTCTATATGAATTGCTCAAATTATGCACTGAACTCCCCAGTATATGGTTCAGTTGAGGGAGCACCTGGGGTGACCATCCTGATAAACACATCAGATGTCTGCCCTCAGGGGTCTCCAGCACTGAATGTAATGTCTTCCCTCCTAAGAGACCTGGACCAGGGGATTAAAAAAAAAAAGTGAGAGAAGCACACATGGTGCTTTACAGCAGAGGAATTATTTCATTGTATGACCATGTCTATGAGATTGTTGGGAGGTCTGAGGCAGAGAGGATGCCAAGATGTCTTAAATTCAAGGTATTTACATTTTGACAAAACAAGAATAAATCCAGCAATAGTCATACTGATAACAGACCAATCCTTGCCATTACAGGACTTATCTTTCCTACAGAAAGAAACATTCTTCACCTTTTGCTGCAGCTCATGCCCTGATGTGCCTTTCCTAGATGCCCAAGTAAAATGGTTTTCCTCTGGACCCTGCCTGGCCCCTCTGACAACAGCAGAGAGAAAAGTGGAATTTATCATGTACAATTAGGTTCAGCTGAGGGACCATCTTGTCATGGAGACACTGCCTCAGTTTCTGATTCAGCTACTCATGTTCCCATTTTTTTCCATCTTCCTCTTGTCCTCTCATATGGCAGAGATCCATCCTCACTGCAATTCAGCAGCACCCTCATCCAGGCTGGGGCATCTCACTGGAACAGCAGTTAAATTGCAAGCCCGATCTGAGATTACAGTGATAGAAATGTGGCTGATCTTGAGTTTTAGGAATTAAAATGTACTCTGCGAATAAGAGGTTTGAAGAATAACTATTTTCACAGATTATGGGGTACTTTAAAAAGAAGTGCTTGGATTAAAGGACTCTTGGTTTTATTTTAGAAGTCAAAGACATGTCATACCTTTTTAGCAAAATGTGATTAATACAAAATTTCACAGATTATTCCTAATATTAATACAAAAAAAACCAGGCAGAGGTGGATAAAAATTCAGTCGTCTGAATATTTCACTTCATCATCTATTAATCCCTCTCTGAATGAGAGGCATCAGATGCAATTTTCAGGTAACATCACATGAGCTGGTACTTAACAGTTCTCTCTTCTGACTGAACAGCAGTAGTTCTGCTAAGATTTAGTCCAATGAATTCATTTCACCAGAAGACTCCTGGCTCTAGGAAATGGCCCCAGAGGATTCTGGTTTTGTTGGAATTTGTTGGGTCCCAAAGCACAGCTTCAGTGTGAATTCTTTGATGCCGTATGAAGGCTGTATTTACATGGTGACAGTCTCTTGTGTAAGGTCACCAAGGATATCTGTGTGGTCCTGGCTGTTTTTATTGTCCTTTCAGAAAGGTGTTACTGTGAGATCTTTAGCTTCTGCCATGTTTGTAGACAACTGCTCAACAAACCCCAAAGAAGAGATGGGGAAGGGCTGGTACCCCATCCCTACCCCAGACCACTCCAAACACTCACTAATGCAGTCACAGCTCTTCCTTAAACCAGGTGAAAGGTCTGTACATTGTCCATGCTCAAAAATTTATTTCATATAAGCAGTTTAGTCTCCTAGAACAAAACAATTTTCTCTCCTGTCTAAAAATAACATTGTTATACATAAGGCTAGCACCTCTTTTTTCCTCAAACTGAAAAATACTTAAGAGCTTCATGCCTTCCCTCTGTCTCCCTGCCCAGCTCTATGCTATCTAAATCCATTGCTATTACCAATTTTAATTCATCCATATTAATCCTGTGGTCACCTTCAATGATTTCAGTGCAGTCACTCCATGAGATGAGCCTGTAAGTCTCAGATGATTTGTAGGACAGGTTTTTTTTTTTTTTTCATTGCTGATGTTCTTAAAGAAAAATAGTATTTTCCCAAAGAAGGATGACAGGCAGAGAGGGAACATTTTTGTTATGGTTGAAAAAACCCTCAAAAGTTGTGGGGATAAAAAATGATGAAATTGGGATGAAAAAATATTGAGAAGATGTTAGGGGAACACACTGTACAAGCAAAGCGCCAATACTCTGGGCCTGTTTCTGCCAGTATGGATGTTTAACAGGGATTTTGCATGGTATGTGTTTCTGATCTCACTTGCATACATATTGTAGCATTAACACATCAGAGCTTGTCCTTTAAGGCCCACGAATCACCTGCCATGATTACACTGCATACAAGAACAAGGGGTGAATGCTCATATTGGGGACTTTCTGTACCTTAGGGAGTTCACTGCCAGCAGCTGTGGGTAAGGCTCTGAGTAAGAATCCAAAAGATAAACTAATATGGATTCCCAGGGCAAAGGGGCCAACACTCACTGTGGTTACTAAGCATTGAGAACACCACAGAATCCCTATCTATGATGCCTCTAATTGAAGGAACAAATTAAAAAACATTTTTTCTACATAAACACACAAGATTACACATGTAATCTTTATGTTTCTACATAAACACACACCTTAATTTATCTCCTAATCTGGGAATGAACCAGGAATTCTGGCTGCACACAGGGTTGTAGTGTCCTTAAGAACAAAGTCCTTTAAGGCTGGTCATATGTACATATATATTATACATGTAGTGTCACTGAATGCAGTCAGTTACTCTTGGATGTGAATACTGTTTAACCAGCAGGGATGCCAAAATCTGTCTGCTTATTGCTGACTCTCAATTCATGTTTGATCAAAGCCCCACTGATGCATCTATCAAACTCGCTGCTAACTTAATCCCTACTGCTCTCATTTCAAGTGACTGAGCCATTTCCCCCTGTTACGTTCAGCCTGCTGTAAACACAAGCCCTTTCTGTAAGTCTCTCTTTTCACCCTGCTGTTTAATAATCTCCCCGGCTTTTTTTCCATGAAAAATGTATTCAAATTTCTGGAAATTTTCATGCTTATTGCTTTTGTCATTTAAGCCCTTCTAGTCTGTTGCCCTCTGTTACCTTCTCTGTTGCATACTGGTGCCATGATATGAACAAATGCTCATCTCTCTGAATTTTCATGCCTCCTTTTCATACTTACATCCCACAATTCACAAGTTGTCAGTATGAAAAATTATTATATATAACGACAATCTGTGATGAATTAGTCCCATTTTTGGGTTAAAAGCCAATCTCTTCATCACATAAACATTTATTCTCCTTCATTCTCAATTTACTAAATAATAAGACTGGTTGATGGTTTAATGTATGGATTCAATTAACTAATATGTCCCTAGGCAATTTTTAAGGTAAAACTTGACTAATTCTTTTCAGACGTGTAATACATCCTCAGGCAAAAAATCTGCTTTTGTATTTTCTAACTCCTGAGACTTCATGTAAAGTTTGAGCATTGCCTCTTAATCCTCCTCATTTTACATCTTATTTATTTATTGTTGTACAATAGCTGTTGTGTCATAAGACTGACTAGGAATAAGCAAGAGTATTTTGAAGAGCAGTGCAGTTAAAGACAACAAAAAAATCGATAAACCACAGGTTCAGTTGTGGAGATGCATCTATATATATATTTATATATATAAACACTAGGTACAGATATATGTGTATATAGTCTATATTTAAATATATTATATTTAATATTTCATGTATTATTACTGTTATATTTTACTATTATTATTTTAGGGAAGCAAGTAATCAATCAACACATATGGTATTGGGAATATATATAAGCTCCCCATAAAAATGATTGAGATTAAAAACAATTTAAAAATCCAGGAAATATAAATTCATATTATGACAATTGGATTTTGAGAGAAATCTTGTGGGTTCTTTTTTTTTCGTTTGTATTTGCAATGGCCAGAATGAAAGTCTTCATGATTGATGTTAGCTTTCAATTCTATGACTTGTTCCAGTTTGTGTCACAATATTTGACTGATGTAGGAGTGTATTGTTCTTTGTTTGAATTTTTTTTTACTCAGTGATGTGTGACAGCATCACTTTGAAATCAGTACAGAAGGAGGGCACCATGTCAGCTTGATTTATTTAGCTGTTTTTCTGTTAACACTCCTCATCATGTTGGTAGACTGATCAGGTAGCTGGCACTAATGTCATTATGCAAGGGGCATTTTAATCATTCAACGAATATATATAATATTGCAAAAAAAAAAGCGGTTTCCCCACATTTGGAAAGACACGTTTGCAGGAAGTTATCCAAGACATGCCAATCAGCAAGAGAGTAGATAAGACCAGTTGGATGAGTTGTCTGATTGGATACCAACCACATATTTTGCAAGCTGCTGAGTCACAAGCAAATACTGATTTTTGTAGTAGCTTTTTACAAATAAAATGAGTCTTCATTAGTTTTCCTCAGCAGACAGACTCCAGTACATGTAGATTAATAATTTGTATTGCATTTCTGGCAGTTGCATTTCCCTGGACATCATGGTATCTAGATTACAAATTAGTTACTGATGTTACTCAGTAATTTAAATAGGGCAAAAAAAGCAGCATTTAAAGATCCTTTCTGTGGTTTGAGTTCTTGTTATCGGTTGTCATTTTACCTGAGTCTGGATTATACTGGCAGTTTATATTGCCAGTGGTGGACTTATTCTTGAGTCCTTTGCACCAGCAATCATAATATTAATTTTGGCAGTTTTCAAGGCCATTCGATATTTTATGGGTTCTTTGAATTCCTTGAATGAAAAATGCCTCCAGTGTTATGAAAGAGTTCATCAACCTTGCTGTATCCAAACAACTGTAGGTAGGATGATCTGTAAGTTTAGCTTGAAAGAAGGGGCAAGCTGTCTGCTGATTGCACCGGGAATATCGCACGAGTGTCAAGACTTCATTGAGTGCAAATTAAACATCAGTCTTTCTGATTAATTTACGTAGATGTCACCAGCTTGTTCAGGTTTTCAATTAATTCCTCCCACCACCTCCCACTCCAATTCCAAATGGCTAGAAGTAGAAAACAGAATTTCTTTCTGAGCTGCAAATGCACAGCTCTTTGCTTGAAATGCCCAAGAAGCAGGTAGAGGTGTCCATTGCAGATGGTGCACGTGAGCGACTTCACTCCCTGACAGGAGTGTCCCACATTTCCAAGGAATGACTTTAGTAATTTTATTTCCCAAACTCTTAAAAACACAGAAGAAATTGGGTGGAGAGTTCTCTTCACTCTTATTATTCTCTCTTATACTTTTACTTTCATGCTTTTAAGTGTTTATTAATGTTATACTGGGATAATTTGAAGGGATAATTTTTCTCTATTTGTATAGAGACACCATCTTCTGATATAGTATAGTACTACCATGGTATTAAATAAGAATTTAAAAAAAAATTTTACTCTAAACTTTCCTCTACTATAGGTGGTATGTAGTTGTTTTCCTTTTATTTATTATTATTTTTTTTAATTCTTGATGGTGAAGAGTCTTTCCCATGGGATATGAGAACAATTTTGAGAAAAACATGAGAAGCATCTGACTTCGCCTGTTTATTTTGATCTTTTCATCAATCCTGTGGTGCCCTTGAGTAAATATTTTCTTTAAAGTGTTTCATTGCCATCATTCCTCACTTCCTCTGCAGTATGAGTTTTTCAGCTCTCTCATGAAAGCTTCATATATATTCATCTTAAAGAAGCTCACACTGCACCATTGATCGTTGCTTTGCTCTCACCTATAATTCTTTTACACTTAATAGATTTTATCCATGGACAAGTATTGTTTTAGGCTTTTTGTCAAAGTTCAGTCCTGTGAGCCAATTTTCTACACAAAGCAGTAACAGCAGCTCTCTATGAAGAATATTCTGGCCTTCGCTTATACTGAGAGATCTAAACTAGCAGACCTGCACAGAGCAATATTTAGAGTTTAGAAGACACAAATCATTCTTGGACACAAATGAAATGTTTTAACTTTTGTAAAGTAGTATTCAAACTAGAAACTGTTGAGTTTCCACTTTTCTTTACCTAACCACTTTGTGAATGAAGGAAAGAGTCCACATTTCTCAGACTGCTTTGTCCCTCTGGCTGGTGCAGTGTGGACTTGGACATGTCTGTGCCATAGCTCCCTGTTAGCCCCTCATAATAAGAACGAGAGAGAGCTCAGTTAACAATGTGGACAAAGGGATGCTGAGATCTACACACTGAAAACCTGTGAGAATCTAGATGGATGTCCTTGTTTTTTCATACATTTATTGTGGGGAAAGATGGGGGGTAGGTATTTTTTGTTTGTTTGTCTGCTCTCTTGTTGTTTCTAAAGTTGATACCCTGAAAAATAGGAACATGCTATTCCAAAATAGCACACACAGCACCTCCCACAATAGTTTAACAGATCCTGTAAAAACATTTTGTATAGAGGGAAGAAACAATTTTAATCCTTAGGATAACTTGAACAACATTTCAATAGACAGCATATTAATAAAGTTGAAAAATATTTGGAAAAACAAAGCTACAAGTCAAAGAGCATTAATTTTGCAAACAGAGGAGATCAGGGAGCAGTGTCTGTCTTGGGGAGGAAGGTCATCAGTTCAATCCTTGGTGTAACTCTGTTAGCTCTGGTTATGGGACACATAACAAATATGGCAAGATGGGGGGAAAGAGGAGAATTTTTAGTGACTGATCAGATAACAAAGGATGTGATATTAATGAAGATAATTTTCATTTTTTGTCTACTAAGAGGAAGAAATGTCTGCAAAATTTTTAGACTCAGAGTTACTTCAAGTTTCAAGACATAATGGCCAGAGCTGTTTATTATTTAATTTGAGTTTAAGAAATTATTTTCACATTAAGTACTTTGCCAACTCATATGCAAATAATTCATCAGGAAGTTTTATCACTGTCAAGCAACTAGTTTGATCTGAAGAACTTAAAAGCCCTAGCAAAGTCAGAGAAGCCACAGTGGTGAGGCCATAGCCAAATTGAATCTAAGCAGAGATTACTGCTCAGAGTTTCTGTGCTGCTTTATGGAGTGAGATGATGTCAGACAATGTCCCCCTTCCTCTTTTTCACCCTGAAAAATATTTATTTGGATTACATTATTCTTACTGTTTCTAGTCCTCCAGTCTGTAAAGATACCAGATAAAAGTCCACAGAGGTGTCTTCTGTTATTTGTAAAGCTTCTTTAACCATGCCACTTTCACCTATGGTCTTTGAAAGCTCACTAAATATGAATTTAGACTAAGAAGAAAAAGAAAAGAAAATTATTGTTGAGAGTTGATTGACATTTCTGTGAGTATGCTGATATGTCTAACATGGACATCAAAAGGGGAAGTTTCCTCATGGTAAAAGAAGATGAAAATAGAAAAATAAGGCCTGAATTGCATATTCTCTTCCCTCATTGAGTTCTATGAGTTTTTACATCTCTGAATCTGTTTCCCAAAGTACAAAATGTCACAGATGTTCTCTGTTTGGACTCTGGGAAGAAATACATCAACAAATGCAAGCTATTAAAATTTATCTTCTTTTTGTTGAGCTTTAGAAATGTTACATGGTCATTGTTTCACTTGTTTTCAGGCTGGGTATGTGGAGTCTCAGTAACTGGAGAGGGAATATTAAAAGCATGTGGCATTTGAATGGCAGATATAGAACCAGGAGCCATTTCTCTGAAGTTTTACTCTTTCCCCTCTAAAATAGTACTTTTGAGAGACAGATAGTGGTTCTGTATATTTATATAGATGTTTATGTTTGTGCTTAAGAATACTCTGAATCATATCAATTATGAGAAATATATTAAATGTACTGGTGCCAAATCGATTTATGTCAAGTTTTATTGATTTCAGTGAAGTTTCAGCTCAAGATATTTGTGTGGTTTATTTGTTCATTATTTTCACTTGTGGCATTTCTGAAATCTAATTTAGAAAAGGATTAATCTTTATGTCAAATAAAATGTTTTTATTTTAAGCATTTTTAGCCTTAAAAAGTACAGGTGGAAGACATGAACTGTGGATTAAAATGCATTAATTATTTTTTCAAAATGTTTGATTTCAACAAAATGAAATTAAGTATTTCAATTGTATAGAATGTTTTTAATATAAAAATGTTGAAAACAGCATGGTGTTACAAAATGTTGCATTTTCTACTTTCATCAGAAAAGAGGAAAAAGTGAAAAATAGGTGGAAAATGTTGTTTCCTTCTACCTTTCTAGAAATGTGGTTCTCTAATGCTGCTGCTCAGATTCCCAGAATCATGGTGAATAGCAGTTAACTTCAACCCCATGTAAAATAGTCTCCATATTACCCTTTTTGACCATAAGAAATTTTTTAAAGCCCTGACCAAAATGACTACAGACCTGGTAAGTAGGTGTGGTTTGGGTTTTTTTTTTTTTTTTTTTTTCTCTCTCCGTTTAGTTTGGAGATGATAATTGGTAACTAGAAGGAGAAGACTGCTTGTTATTAAAATACAAGAATCATCAGGAAGTTAAAAAAATCAGTAATTGCTTTTTTTTGTCACAGAGGAAGTGCCTCCACCTGATGTAGAAACATACAAAGCATCATAGGAGAACAACTATATTGGAAGATAAGCAGTAGAAATAGAATCATTTGAGCTTTTGAAACACCATCTCTGCTACAGTGTGGGATATTTTTGGATCCTGACTACAGGTGAGGAATTCTTGGTGTGGCAAGGTGAGTGTCAATGGCTAGGCAGGGACTTCAGTGCATCAGGAAGAATGTATGGTCTGGACACATGGGACTAACCAGCTGCTTTGGTGACCTGACCAGATGTGACAGTCTGTGTGGTGGTGAATTCAGCAAGCCTGGTGACAGGGTTGGGAGCCAGAACAAAGTATGACTTGCATGAGGGGAAAAAGTTGGGAAATTTCAGTCTATTTTGGTTTTTATTGTTCTTTGTTTTGCTGCCACCACCCTGAAACCCCAATGCAAGGATTATTTTTGCTTTAATTCCAGACCAAAATGGATGAACCATTGTAGCTTCAGTGGGATAGCAGGATATGACTGAAACTCCTCCGAACTAGATGTGTGGTTTTTTTCCCCTTTTTTATTTCTCCCCCCTTTATTATGTAGCAGGTAGCAAAAGAAATGGGAAGAACATTTTTCTGCTTGCTTCCAACCAGCTGGATTATTTCTAGTTGGCTGGCCACGTCTACTACACCTAGTGATATAAATGATGGGCTTAGTTAAAATGGTCTGTGCTTTTTAATTTATTTTTCTTTTTTATTAAGACAATCCAGCAGATGGCTTTATTTTTCTTAGCTGCAACAGAAAGAGCATGAGTGAACACGCCTGGCCTCCTGGTCCCTGGAGAACAATCACACATTTTTGCAGACATGCTCCTTGACCCTGTGCTAAAAGGATAATCCTAGAAAAACAGGGCAATGAGGTCTTTTATTTGCGTGTTTTCTGTATTGTTGTATTCTCTTTCACCAGGTTTGTGGTGGTGTATTGCTGGGTGCTTTTTCATACAGTCAGGTTGTGTCCTCATGCATCTCAATCCTTTATATAAAGGTGTATATTAGCTCCCTCAGTGTACATATATATTTTACACTAATATTTGAGAGTAATAGCTCCCTACTGCCTTTTATCAGCAACTTTGCAAAGCTGAAAAAGGATACAGACCCTGAATTCTGCATCTCTTTCTGTAACAGGCCCTGGTGCAGAGGAGCTGACCTTCTGCCACCTGCTTGGTGTAGCCAGGTACTCCACAGTCTGGTTTATGGAGCCTATGATCTAGTCAAAATTTACCCCATGTTCAAAATTTTCACAGGGATGTGCTAAATGAGGATGTTTCTCTTTTTATCCTCCCTTCCTAGTTCCTTCAATGTACTCCCTCCTACTTGATTCTCTCTCCCAAAACTTGTGTAAAACCAGAAACAAAAATAATACGGGCAAAGAAGAGGGAAAGTCCTAAGCAGTGTGTCAGATGGAAGTCATAAGCTGAAGAAAAATTGCTATAATGTTGTAGTTTAGTGATAAATGTTTTTTGGCTGAGAGTAGGAAAGCTAAATTCTAGTGCCTGATCTTCAGGCTTTTTTTCTTTCTAATTATTATTGTTATTGATCAGAAGTCTAATTAAGAAAATGAAGTTTAAGTTCATGTGTGTGCATGCACATGTCAGTTCTGCCTAATAACTTTTGAACTTGTTGCCCAATTTCAAGCAAATTTGACATTGGTAAAAATGTGATTTGACCATTTGTGTGGGGGTTTTTATCTGTTTGGGATTTGTGGTTGGCAGCATTGAGCTTTTTGAGGGGCAGGGTTGTTTGCATGTTTTGGGGTTTGGATGTTTTATTTTGTGGTCTTTGCTTTTCTCATGGAATCAATCACTGAATAAAACTGTGGAGAATGAGTGCTTCCCAGGAGAGAAAAGCTAGAGGGGTAAACTCATCTCTGGGTTTACACACCAAAGAATCCCTGCTTTTCAAATTCAGACTGTTCTCTGTCCCAGGAGCATTCAAATGCTGGGATAATGGAGCCACCTTGCTTCCCTCTTGAGTTGTTGTGAAACAGAACTGTGCAAATGGCTGCTTTCTCAATTAATTGGCAGTTTAGGAGCAAATTGTCCAAATTCTATGGCATTATGTAAATTAAGGTTAAAAACAATATAAATATATATTTTAAAACTCCCTAAACCTTAAAATGTTTCTTACCAAATGACGAAACATAAATTTCCAAACAAAAAAATAACTAGAGTGTTTGGAGACAATTCTCAAAAAAGCATCAAAATTATATCTTCAGATAAAAGTGTTGCTATATGAAAAGAATTGCCTGTTCCCGGTGGAAGTAGTGGTGCCAGTTTTTGAGGTCAGTTTAACAAAAGTAAAACCACTTCTGATTTGTTTATACTCTTCACTCCACCATATATAATTTTTTTACTTTTGGAAGCCAGTAAGGAAAAATCAGTCTTGCTCCTCAGCAGCCATCTAGACTTGACTCAATTCCTACGTCAGAGTTCTTTCTCAACTCATGCCCTGCCATGAAAGAGCTCAAGGTTTCTTGAAACACTATGTAAGGATTGGCAAGCAGTGAGGTTTGGCAGCTGGGAATGGTTGAGGACATCAGACTTTGTGCATGGAAGTCACAGGGCTGGTCTCTGTGGAAGGAATGCAGCAGGTGGTCTATCTCCATTGATTCCAGAGTATCTAGAGAGATTAAGAGGTTAACCTGCCTTGTCAGTGCAATTGCTTATAGCTGAGATGTCTGTGCACTACCTTCGGTATATTAAGTGCGACAGCTGATTCACAGCGTGAGGGCATTACACAGCTCATTCTGCAGAGAGCAGGCTCTGAAAAGGGCCTAAACAGGACTTGCTTTGCTTACACTGCCCTGTTTAGGTCCACACTTGGGCATGTTGGGGTGTCATGGCTTACTGAGGAGCAGTCGGCAAGCCGCGGCGCTGGGAACGAGAAGCTTTTTCTGCCTGCTCTCTCTGTTGGTGTGCTGCCTGCTTTTGGAACCAGCAAGGCAGGGACATCCTCCCCAGCAGCTCAGATCTAAATCCCAGATATGGAGATTGATTTCCAGCACAGCCTGTGCTGTGTATAAATCCTGGATCAAACAGGCTAATCACTGTTAATCACTGCTAATCAGCATGATGGTGCCTGTAGACCTTTGCAGCCCAGTTTACTGGCTAGGGGGGACAAACTGCCAGTAGCTGCTAAATCATTAACAGTTGCTGTTGAATTTAAGTAGCTGGTGGTGTTGAATTTAAGTGACTTGTGCTACTGTCATACACTGCCAAGAAATGAAATATTCCAGAGCTATGGCATCACTGTGCATTTTTCTCAGCACGACTGTGACTCAAGCTGAAAAGCGTTCATCTGCCTCAGCACATGAGCAAACTTAGTGGAAGAACTCCTTCCAAATAAACTATGGAGTGCTGTACTGCTGATTATTTTTGAGGTTTTTTTTCATAACTCCATCATAGGTTATGTTATAACACTCTGCTACCTGCAGTTTAGCATTTACACTCAGCACTTTGGCTGAAAGGAAAACTAACACTGGATCTCAGACTCCATTATCTATCCTTGTTGTTTACTGTTTATTCTTGGATAGCTGTGGAATCTGGTAAACTCTGCTATAGGCTACTGTGATTTTCATGCCTTTATTTGTACTACGCAGGTTTGATTGTCTTTCCTTTTTTTTCTTTTTTTTCCCCCTCCTATTTCTTTCTTTTAATTTTCAAATTGTGTTTCAAAATAGCAAGGAAATGTGGCAGGTTGTATAGTTGGAGAGAATTACGGCCCCTCTCTGGTAGTTAATGTACCCTGAGCTTTTGGCTTAGGTGCCTCATAATGCCACATGAGGCATGTGGAAACTGCTCAGAAACACATTTGTTAGCTGTCATGTCAGTGCTTAATTATATCTTACTTCTGTTTCAGTGCATCATGCATAAGTCTGCTAAATGTTCTGTGTGAATCTAGACCTGATTTATAGGCACAAAAGTACCTTAGAGAATACCAGTGGAATAAAAGAGCTCGCTTTAATGTGCTTTGCTATCTGCAGAGCTCAAATTTAGTGTAACTTTGTTAATCTTTGAATCGGTAAACAATATTGCATACAGTGTGTAGCTTTAATTTAAGCAGATTGCTTACTTATGATCTTGTTCTCAGGTGTGCTGTGAAAATTAAATTTTCTTCCTTTGCTAGATTGTAGGAAGAGTTGAAAATATGGTGTGTGTGTTTCTAGATTCTTCACTGCTGCAGTTGAGGGCAGTTTCAAAGCCCTGACAGTACCAGTGATTTATACCATCTAGTGTTCAGATTTTGCTGCTATTGGTGATGGGAAACAAAACACCATTTTGAGGCTGCAGCTTTCTCTCCGTAAGTCCCTGAACTAAGGGAATAGGGAGGGCAGGAGGGAGGAGATTGTGCTTAGGTAAGGAAGTGAGGTCTTGCTGCTGTGTGCTGGGGGTGTTGCTACATTCTTCTCAATAAATTATTTTAGTTCTCTTGGTGGCAGCAGCTTCAAGATGCCATAAGTGCTTTTGCTCTGAAATGAGATTTACTGAGTGCATGAGCCTGGAGCCTGTGAGCTTTTGGAAGCTGCTGAATGGTTGCTCTCTGCATGAGTGGGCTAAGGGCAAAGCAGTATCACATTTGGAGAGTGCTGTTCTCATGTGTCCTATGATGCCAAATAAAGAAGTTTTTTGCTTTTTACCAGTGAGGATAATGCAATACCTCAATGCCTATCCAAATACTTCTAGGGGCACTGGATGAAGGCATAAGCCTTTACAGCTTTGAAACTTGTGGGGAGCCTCATGAGGGGTTTCTTTTTGAGTCTGTTCCTTAGACAGACTGTGTTAATACACAGGGGTTTCTTGCACTGATAGCTGAAGCCTCCTTGCATTAATTCTTGTCTGATCTAATACATGTGAAAGGGTGTTAGGCATGGGGTTCACCAAATATCTGGGAGCCCTAAAAGATACTTCTCAAGGGGCTGGGGGGTGGAACTGAAACAGCCCTCCTCAAATTTCTTGGCAAAGGAAGACAATATGCTTGATAAATTTTGGGACCAGTGACAATTGTAGAAGCAGGTTAGTGATTTTGGCTATCAATGGGCATAATGGGAGCAAGTGGAAACAACAAAGGTCAGAATGGGCTTTTAAATATCAACATTGAATTGGAGAAAACTGTGAAGCCAGATATTGCAGTTTCTTAGAACAAAGTTTGAAAACTTTAGATTACGATTGCACAGGCTCTTTTTGGAAGAGAGATGAAATGTTTTTAAAATGCTTTTATGCACATAACATATAGTCAGATGAAGCTTTTTTTTTTTCTTCTTCTTCTTTTTTTCTCTCCTTTCATCATGGTTGCTTACCACAGGCATTTCCCTTTTTATACTTCATACTATAAACTCTGGTGCAGCTGCATTGTTGCTCACCTTAGCAAAGATAAACCAGGGAGGATTTGCATAGCTACAGTTGCTTATCTCTTTGCTGTTTTCTCACCATGCCCAGCAGGCATGGTAGGAATTCATCATTTACGGTGACTTTATACAGTCCGTGAAATCCAGAAATTTCACTAGGAGAGGAAGTAGCTGAAATAGTTAGTCTGTACTGTTTGCAAGGCAGTTCCTCAATGACAATACTTGCAAGACTATTTAATGAGGATGCCTAGGTTTGGTTATATGAATACACACATGTAAAAACCCAGATATGCCTTTTATCTAGTTAGAGCATCACATTTGACTTCAGTCTGTGCAGTAAGGAGTGAAATGTCATTTAATTATTGAAGGACAGACTGCCTCTGCAAATTAGCTCCCCTTAAAAGTTAGACCAGTTTAGTGCTTACACAGAGGTCTTGGAGCCATAATCTTCAGGGCTTTAAAAGCTGCTAGGAGTCGACACAGGAAGAGGGAATCCAAAATTATTGCTGCAGTATGCCAGCCAATGAAGTCAGCTGTGTCTAAGGCAGACACAGCTGCTAAAACCCTCGTGCTTGAATTCTGCATAGGCACCTGAAGGTTCCAGCTATTTTAGTGCAGACTCAGTTTGAAAAGCTGAGTTCCCATGGGCTCAGCTTCATAAAAGTCTTGATCTGTGTGCTCTGCGTGCTCCACTCATAGCACAGTTTTGATGAACTATCATCAATACAAAGAATAGGGTAAATAAATTAAGGTTAAAAAATGTATCCTAGGGTTTGAACATGCAATGAAGACTTTTGATTCATATGTCTTAGATGAGTTCTACTAAATATTCAGCAGGGTGTTGTTTAGGTAGAATAACACCTCTTAAGGCAGTAGAGTTATTTTGGTGGCAAAACAGTTTAATGAATGCAAAAAGACTAACAATGAGAGTAAATGATGCCCATGTAATTAGAGAATGCCAGGACTTCAGTTCATGATTAAAACAAATCATAACTTAAAAATATTATTTTAAGATCAGTGTGGAAAATGGGGATTAGATTAGCCTTTAAGATTGTATTCAGTTTTGTGATTTTAGGTACCTGAGCTCCTAGAACTAAGGTAAAATTTGAAAAGAAGTGATCCACCACTGTGCTTTTTATTTCCTGTTAACAGAAACTGTCTTTTTGTTTAGTGTTCAAGTCCAAAAGACAACATCAGTTTTGTTTTTTTTTTTTCTTAAAAGAAATAATAAATCCTGGGCTATTAAACATAACTGCCAGACATCTATAAGAGATTTTTTTTATGGAGATCTTAAATTTAGACTTTCGTATGTGCGTAGAAGAGGAGATTAACTTTTGCTGCATACAGTATATTGAGTGAAGGAAGATATAAGAATGCAGTTGTTCAGGAAGCCTTTGGTCCTAAAATCTGCAACCTCTATCAAATTCTGGCCAGTCTTGTCAGAGATAATCAATTTAGACCATTTCTGTCCCTAAAGAAAAGTTTATGGGAGCTTTGAGTTTCTAATTCACTTTATGTATTTTTGGTGATTGAAGAGAGGTGAAGACTGTCTTTCAGCAGCAGTACTTTCTGCTTCTTGAAGGACTCTACTAGGAGATATTTTCTACATGATTTTCACATAGCCTCTATGAGCATTCACCATTATATACATTAAATTTGAAGAAGAGCTCTCTTGAGGAACATGAAATGAATTCTGCCATCTAATGAAAGGGAACAAGATATTCTCCAGATGGGATGCTCTAATGTCAGATTCTCCTCTGGAAGAGAGAGAAATTGACCTTTAGGGTGTGGTCAGCCCTTGCAGTCTGGTGAAAGAAAAAGAATAAAAGTAGACTACATAAATATGTTTTTTTCCCTTCTTTCCTCACAGGGACAGGTTGGTCTTTTTACTGTCTTTTTGTTGTTGGAATGTGGTAGATGAAAGAGAAGTTGAATGGATAATATTGGCAAGAAAAGTTGCTTTACTTTGAAGATTCAAAATAGGCTTATGAGCTATTTACATCCTCTCTTGAATTAAGTTATTAACAAAATACAGGTATCTCTGGTACTGTGCATAGGAATTCGTTGAACACACTGCTTCTCAAACATACAGTTATTTATTGACTGTCTCTTTAAGGTTGCATTGGATTTTTTTAATTGAAAAAAAGTTTTTGAGATATATTTTTAGATTTAAGAAGCTTTCTAAGATAATCCCTTATCTACTCAGGATACAGAAAGAGCCAAACCCATCAGCTCAACATTGTCTCTGAGTTTTAATGGGTGCTTTATGATGTTTGAGTGTAATGAAGTTTTCCAGGGAAGGGTTGGATTAATCCTGTCCTGTAGGAGAGCTATGCAAAAATAAATCTATCCATGTGAGCAAATTTTAAATAAATGGGTACATTTGCCAGTCTCTGAACACAGGATTAATTTTTATGCCTGGTTGATTCATGTGGGATCTAAAAAACCATGAGCCTAAAGTGTTGGAAATGCATAGGAAAAATGTCATTTGGTCATAATTCACCTTGACATGAGTGATGGAAAATTCATACGGGTAAGTGAAGCCTTTGAGGGCATGGGCCATAGTTATTAAATCAAGCTTTTCTATGAATGCAAGATTTCATGAGGTTGCACTTGCAACTCACAACCTTTGTATTCAGGCAGGCTGTGGGGAAGGAGTTAATAACATATTTGTGAATGTTTGTTTGCACCTGACAAGGCTTGTTCATTTAGTGAGACGTACGGCTTCTCACTTGCCCTGCATAGGGTATGCAGGTAAACTGAATTTTCTTTGCTAATATTCAGACAATATTCTCTTGTTGCTTTCCAGAGTGTCTCCTAAACACAGATGTACAACTGTGCTAATATCAGAATAGAAATTTTGTCACTGGTGTCCTTTCTTTTCTTGGTTAAGTTGCTGCCCACCCTCAGTAATAAAAGAATCTAAGCAGAAACTGTGACCTGCTGCATCTTTGACAGACAGAAAATCATTGCAATGTACCTGCCTACAAAAACAAAGGGTGATTATTATTCATGTAGAGAAAAGTTGTGGATAAAGGAGATGTTTACAGAGATCAGAATGAGTTTGCAAAAGATTGCATGGGAGACTTCCTCCTTTTCTGAGTGCAGAATCTTGATTGTGCAGGAGCTTACTCTGTGACCTGATCACCTATTTAATTATATCTTGGATAAATTTGTTTTACAGTCTCATGCCCAAAATATTTAATTGGTTTAGGTTACAGAAATAGGATCAGTTAGCAGCAGCTCGGTTTTCTAGCTGTTAGCATTTTCACCCTGCCATTTGTTGATAAAGAAATGTTGTCCTATCTATGCTGCACATTTCTACAAATTATTTAAATTCCTGCTGTCTTTTTGACATATTTGTGACTATTTCAATGTACAGTCTCTCCATTTTTTAAATTCTTAATCATATACAAAGAATGAGGCTTTCATATTTTTGTACAAATTTTCTCAATGCACAGTAAAAAAGAATCCTTCAAATATGTGTAATTGATTGTACTTGATAATGTGTAATGGGTGGTGAAAGGTAATCAAGTCTATTACTTGCAAAAAATCACACAGAGCTTATCTCTTTAAAAGTTAGGCATCTGACCAAAATAAGTGCATAACTTTGCCTCTAGTCTTTGAAAAGGAATTAGTCCCCTTGTGAGCTGAATTGGGTGTCTGTTACTAGACTCTAACAGATGTTTAGTTTAAGTAAATGCCTAAATTTTAGACTGTTAAGTAAGTTCTCATAAGCCAATTTCTTAATTAGGTTTGTCCCCCCCCAGTCATCTAGCCCAAACTCTGGGATCACTGGCTTTCTACAGTCTGTGTTGGATCAATGTTCATGCTCCATTACACCTGATTCTCTTTCCTTTTCCCTTGGAATGAAACTCTGGCTACCAGCTGGAGAGTTACTAGAGACTTCACTCAGCTCTCTGTGACTGACACAAATAGTCTGCCAATGTCCTTTGGAGCTCCAGTGACTATGTTGATTTATATCAGCTGCAAGTCTGGCCCAGTGGCTGTAACCAAACTATTGATAAAATCCAGAAGTTCAACTAATGCAAAGAAATTGATTTTTTAATATACATTTCTATTTGAAGGGTGGTCCTTGGAGTCATTCTTTGACTCTGAATTGTAATCATATTCGTGTTGTTCAGATGATATACTATGCCTGGGGTTGCAATGCGTCATGAAAACCGCATTGTGTTGGATAAAAATACAATCTGCAGTTGAATAGGACTTTTTTCCACTGTTGTCTATCAAAATTTCTATTACTAGCTCAGTCATTCATTAGCAAAAATACAAAGCACATGTTCTGAGTTCTGTACAGGACCATCAATTATGCTACTCTTGTAAAGAAGTACTGGCATTCATTTTGAACTGGACAGCAGATTTTTTTTTTTCCTCTTCTTTTCACAAGGCTATTTTTATTCTTTTAAGTGGAAACAAACATCCTAGCTCATCTTCCAGGATATGTCTCTGACACAGGACATGGACTGACTCATTTATAAAGAAGCAAAGCTGTATTTGAATCCAGAACTTAAAAATTTTCTTTCTTAAACTCGTCTCCTGAATTAACAGCTCTTGAGAGGAATGTTAAGACTTTTATATTGTCTCCAAAGAGCAAGAAATCTTGGATAGAAGAGTTCTTCTGTCAGAGAACTGAAACGTCAGTTGTCTTGTTAGTTCCTATCTGTGGCTATTTTTGGCAGACCAGAATGCTTTAGGATATTGAAGAAATTTATTTTCTGTGTGGTTGGACCTTATTTCCAGACAGGTCTATTGACTTTGTAAATTATGTTTTACGTTACTATTATCATTGTAGTAGATTAACTGAATCATCATAATTTGAGGGAAACTTAATCCTCAAATTTGTCAACAATGGCTAGTTAGCACCCATATTATAAAATAGGTGGAAATATTACTCCTTTAAATCATGAAGTGAGAATGAAGCACCCAGTCATAGTGGAAAAAAAAATGATGGAAAAGAAAGCAAATATGCCACTTAGCAGAAAATGAAAATGCATAATATGTTAAGTTTTTCTAGACATTTATCTGTACCAGGTAATGTTTTATAGTTAGACATTCATGATAATAACTCGTTTAAAGTTAGAGAGACTAAGTAGGAAAGTACACATTTTTTTGAAATTGAAATCTTCACCTATCTAAGAACATAAATTAATATTTTAAGAACTGTATCACAGGTGTCTCTCTTTTTAAAAAAATACTTTTCTGTGTGTAAATAGAAGTTTTTACAAAGGAGATTAAGTTGGGGGTGGGAAGGAAGAAGTGGACTTTCCCTTTTGTTAAAATTCACAGGTTTTCAGTCTGAAATCATGGTTTTAATAAGTAACATATTCTGCTGGAAGAAGTTTTCTAACCAACAGTTTTAAAGACTAGGAAAAAGAGGATAGGAACAGCTCACACAATAGCCCATTCATAGGCAAGTAGATTGAGAGGAAAAAATATGTTAATGGGAAAATATGTTTTCTAGGATTTACTCTTGTTGCTATTAAAAATGACAGTGCACCATTATGAATAGAATGGCTCATCGCATTAATATTGTATTCCAGGTTTAGCTAGAAGCCTTTTAATGATGCATTAATAGGAATGTATGGGGATTCCAAATAAACTATACAATTCTCTGTTTCACATGCTTGACCCTGATGTCACACAACATGACAGGAACACCAAATTTGTGTGTTTACCTGCTGTTAGCAACACCATCACTTGTATTTGTCTCTGTGCACAGCTTGGTGAGTCTCACTGTTAGTTTATGATCCCTGCTCTGCATTGCTGTCACATAATTCTTCCCATCAATAATAATCACAGACATGTTTACTTTAGAAATATGGGGAATGAATATGCTTTACTTCCACCTAAGGGAAACTTCATAAATAAGCACCTGTGGGGGAAATAATGAACCTGCTGATAAACATATGTATTTTTTACTGAAGACTGTTAAAGCATTTACTTCTGTGTCTTTTGAAACCAGCTGAGGAAACACAACTTGATGGTAATTCTTATTTGATAGTGACTAGGATAACATATGCCCTGCATACTCCTTTTTGTTTGTTCGTTTCCCCCAAATATTTTCCTATAAACAATGAGCCAAAACTGAATTTAGTACGGCAAGTATAGATTATTTTGTTTATTGTCTAATATAACTTAGTATTTCTAGCTTAGCATCTTGCCCTCCCATTTTCTTGCTCTTACAATGCAGCTGGGAAGAAACAATCTATTGCGCTTCATTAATCCTTTTAATATCTGTTGTCTGCATTATTTGCTCTTTGTGGTTAGAATTAATGTTTAACTTTCATTATGCAAAGTCCACTTGGCTGTATTAAATTCTATTTGTTAGTCTTCTGTGTCAAAGTGCTGCTGGGACAGCATTTAGAACCCAATATCTCTTCTTATGCTAATGTTTAGGCAAGGCTGTGAATAGTATTTGATTTCTTGAATTTCCTGAAGGAATTCTTATTCCTTCATCTACATAACTGATAGAGATGGAAAACAAGAAGTATCCTTTCTACCCTTTTTGCCTCCTTCATAAACAATTACCTATTACAGCTTGATTTCCAATTTCTAGCCAAATTTCTACTTGACTTGCTGGTATTTTTTCTTAATTCTGTTGGTACAATTTACTACAGGCACTTTTTTCCTCATATAAGCTTGTTTGCAACAATTTGAAGTAAACTAATTCTAAACCTTACTGTGGTTGTGAAGACCTAGATTGGGAAGTTATTTGTGTTCCCTCTTTATGTATATTAATGATGGTTCTTAACGGGGCATTCTTAATTTTGACTGCAAACACACTGGGGAGGTGTCTTGACATGATGTGACCTCTGCAGTTGCATGTTGAGTAGCCAAGTTAAGTGAGGACAGTACAGCTTAGGCAGGAATGTCATCTTGGTTACCAGAAACTCTGCAGGGTACTAACAGTCAAAAACACCATTTCCTGCATTGTATGTGCATCAATGAAAATACCCAGTTGTCACTAAGACACTTCCTTTTCACTTTGGAGAGAATATCAGATCAATGATATTTTCAGCTCAATGAGAATTTATATTCAATTCTCCTAATTACTCACAGAGTAGTTGTCAACAAGCTTTATGGATGGGATTAATATAGCTGAGTAAAGACTCTTAAAATTTGCTTTCACTCTCTTCCCTGGAAAATAAAACACAGACTTTGGATGAATGAAGAAATTTTTTTCAAACTACCCAAGCTTTGCTGAAGTACTTCAATGTGAAGCCTTTTTTAGTGTTTCCCAAATTAATTACTCAACCTTCTTGCATGTGTCCATAGTACAATCCTGGTCCTGTTCTTGTTTTGAAACTAAACAGTAACACTGCTGAGAATTTTGAACAGGACATAACTCTGTTGATTTTCATGAAGAACCATTTCAGGGTGGAAACAATGCTTTCAACTTTTGAGAAATTCTAGGGAAATAATAATAATAAAAAAAAACAAACCACAGAAACCCAGGAAAATTAGCCTTTTAATCACTTCACCTTTTTTTACTTGGATCATTTTCCTCTCTTAGAAGTGTATAATTTTTAAGAAAGATTGCTCTGGGTTTTTTATTTTTACCAGGAAAAGTAGGGTTCCAAATGCATCTGGAAATCACCAGATGGGATGGTAACATTAATTCTGACTCAGCATGGAAAAATATGGAACAAAAGTAAATACCATGGAAAAATATTTGTAAATAAATTAATCAAGATCAGAAATCAGGACAATTTGGAGACAAAGTCTTGGAACTTGACTCTAATGAGCAGTAACAGCTTCAAAGATGCAGTGTGAAATTTGAAAGGCTTGTAAGCAAAAGGATAAACGTCTTTGGGAGTAGACTAACTTTTGGGAAGCTGTTTGTGAGCAGAAACTGAAGGTTTGTTGTGCAATAACAGGGAAAAAATTCTTTGTGGGTGACTGCAAAGGGATCATCGAGAAGATAGTGATCAATGAACACAGTGGGGAAAAAACAGAGCATTGAGCAAAACACAGCCCTTGTTCACAGGCAGGAGCCCAGTGCTGGGGCTGCCTGCAGTTCTGAGACTGTCCCAAAATGCTTACTCCCCAGAGGAAGCTCAAGCCTGTCATTCAAATTAAAAGGAAGAGGAAACAGTTATAAAAAAGCCAAGCTTTGCAAAGTCAGCTCCAGCATGCTGTCTTCAGTTTCCCCTTTGTCAGCAGAAGCTGTTGAGGCAGCCTGGCAGCCCACCTGTGTTTGTTTTTCAGGTTATTAAATATCAAACCTGAGCCAAACAGAGTGGAAGTTAGAAAATATGTTAGAAATAATGGATGAAATCGTAAAGGATCAATTCCCACAAGCATCACAAGACACATAGGGGGAACATGATCAGTTAAACAACCCCAAGGGATACTGGAAGTTCTCCTGTGGCTGGTGAGGGTGTTATTATGCTTCAGGTTTTCTAATATTGAATTGGCAGTGCTTTAATTAGTGGCTTACAGAGAGGAGTGCTCTTACCATTGGTAGGAAGCCACATTTACAAGAATCTTGTTTTTCTTTACGTACATGAGACTAAGCTAACATTGAATTCTCTTCTTCAAGAACTATGTAAACACATCTTTATTTGTGTTTCACAGTTTCTTGCCCAAATTGCCAGTCTTTGTCATGTCAATAGAGATTCAGCTGGTGTAAATTGGGGAATTATACTATTGTTCTCACCCCCGATTTTTCTTTTTTTTTCCTGGATAGTGTGTCTCTGTGCTGAACTCAGTCTTTAATGAGCACTCTCTGGTTTGAGAGCACTAGGTTTGAGAAAGTGCCAGCTCTTCAGTGAGCTCACCAATGTGAATTTTCGAGCTTTAATTCCATCTGTAAAAATTTGGTGTACTCATATTGGCACTATATGATAAACAAAGATTTATAAATCAAGGCACTTCACAAAGTATGAACTGTCCTGCATTTGATACCACAATGAATTGGGTTTGTATGGCCACATTTTGGTACTGGGGCAGCTACAGGGTTGGTTTGTATGAGAAGATGCTGGAAGCTCCCTGTCTGTCCAGCAGAGCCAATGCCAGGCAGCTCCAAGAGGGGCGTGCTGGTCAAGGCTGATGCAATCAGAAATAAGGTAAGGCCTCTGTGATAATGTATTGAAGAAGAAGAAATGTTTTTGCATAGATGTAATTGTAGCCAGTGAAAAAAACAGAGCCATTGCAAGAATGAGAATCAGAAAACACTTAAGTTCTGAGTTTACCTAAGGAAAACGACATTCATCTGCACTCACTCTTCAGCAGTGATGCAATTAGTTTTTGTTTTACACTTGCTTGGTTGAGGTTTTTTGGAGGATGCTCTTTTGGTGATTTCTCTTTTTGGTTTGTGGGTTTTTTTGGGGTTTTTTTTCCCACTGTAGAATCCCTAAATAACTTTAGTGACACAGACCACATATTGTGAATATCCTTTCCATGGAAAGTAGCTTTGTTTTAATTTTAGCTTTATTTCAAAAGTATTGCAAGTAATTCTGTTTCTTGCCTTACAAAAGCACAGGCTGAAATCCATCACTACAAAACAAATGTAAGGCTCTGTTTGTTCCCAGGACTCAAACAGGCAGGTGAAGTCAAGCTGGACTTGAGCTATTTACTTCTGAGAGGCAAAAGCTGCATTTTTTACAAAAAAGTATCAGATAATAGAAATTTCACTGTATGTTCTTGTGTGCTTTGGCAACTGATATTTTTATCAGCACCATGGAATGTCTTGGGAATCATTTGCTGTGCCTAGGAGAAAAAAAAGTGGCTGCTTCCAGCACCCTCTGCTCCTCCATCTCCTTTGTGTAGCATCATCAGTGTAAATTGTTAGTGTGGAACAAGAGGATAGCTTGAGTTGTACAGCTTGAAGAATTTCTCCTGATCCTTGTTCAAGCTGACAAACAAACAAGATGAGCAGGCTGAATAGGTTTTCCTAGATGATTTGCATAATGGATTTTTGAGCCTTGGCATGCTGGCCTGCAAACGGCTTGCTCCCTTCTGTTTCTTCTCCGATGTGGAAATGTAATCTGAACTCTTGTCATGCTTTTGGGAAATGGACTCATGCTTGTGATTCAAGGCAATCAGGATGCAAATCAGGTCCTATGACCTAGTAATCTCAGCTCACCAATATGTGAACAATGATTCTGACAGAAATAATGATATTAAACCAAAGTCCCGCTCTCTTGTGTGCATATGAAAATCAAGGAGGCAATAGATTTATTCTTGTTCTCTGAGAATAGAGTTTGTCTTGGTCTCATTACTGTATTTCTGTTTAATTATGAGTTTCAGGCAGTGCTATAGAAACATTCCTTGCACTCAAAATACAAACTGATTTGGAATTTGTCATGTTTTCTGATATGTTGGCATTTCCAGTAGGTATTTGTAACAGGAAGTTTTAACAAATCCCAGCATGTGAGGATTGCTCTTACATAATTAGTTCATGGGAGATACTCCAAGACAGCTCATTCAGATGAACCAGGCTTACTGAGGGTAGCTAGAAACCCTGTAGTTTTGACTTTCCCAATGCTGAAAACATCACTGTACCAGGACTGACAGTATTGTGACTTGGGAAAGGAGAGAATCAGATCAAGAATATTTCAAGTATTGGCCTTTTCCTGTCACTCGTGTTCCCGCTGCTCTTGCCCCACAGCCTTGCTTTGCCAGTGCCCCAGCACTGAGGGAAACATAGCATGCAATGGCCAACTAGTCCCCCTTGAAAAGCAATTTATGCTCACCTCAGGGACTGCAAACAGTGAAGTTGTGTCTGGCTGCCTCAGTGGCAGTCAGGAGCCTTTGAAGAATGCTTTCCTTAGGCTTAGTCTGTACCCACTTGCTACTTGCCAGGAGCTGCCTGTGATAAGCAGAAAGCCTGGCTGTTACATCTATTCCTCTGATGCCTTTAGTCCTTGAAAAGTCAGAAAGGTGACTTTCCAGAGAACATTCAAAACTCATCCTGAGGGTCCCCTTACAGCCCTACCTTAATTGCCTTCTTCAGCTCAAAGTGTCTTTCCTCCTTTTGCCTTGCTGTGTGGCAGAATCTCTTCTTATGCTGCATTATTTAGTATCTCAAGAGTGGGCACTGTGGCTTCAAATGCTTTGAAGCTTCCAAGCCAACTTGGATTATTTAAAGAAGTTGGGGATTTTTCTGTGGTTCTGAGCAACCAGGTTATAGGATTTTTTTTTTTTTCCTTTTTTTTCTTTTTTTTTTTCTTTTAAATACTGGACCATGGATAGCAAATACTCTGCCTGGATAAGATGAGGATGTTCAGCTTAATTAACCTCTTCCTGTCGCTTTGGCTTCAGCTCCTCCTGGAGAGTTCCAGTGGGCCCATGTCAGCAACTCCTCTTTGGCTATACTGTTCTTGACTTAATCTGTAGTAATTACCACTTGACTTTTGAATTAGTTCCAGTATTATGTTACATGGAGGTGGGAAACCACGCAAGTCATTAGCGTGTGTGATAACAGTGTGTTAGGGTGGGGCTTTAAGGGGCTTGATTAAACCTTAAGCACAGCACTACAACCCAACAAAATCCTTCTCCCTTCTGGTGGAGTTCTTACTTACTGAGTATCAGATTCTTTTGGTTGTAGATTTCAGTTCAGATGTCAAGAGATTTTTCCAGATCTTCTTCATGGAAATGCTTTGCTGATACTGTAACTTTTTTCTTTTTTAGTTTTCATTGATTTCTAATTTACAGATGAGATAATCTGTGAGGAGAACCTTTGCTATGATATTTGTGTGCCTCATCAAATAGGATGATCAGGACAGCGCTGAGAGAGAAGTTTAAGTCAACTCAATTTAGTTTCAAATTTAACAGCAAAATCTTCTCTTTCATTCTTGTAGTGAAGGCACTTCTGATAGTCTGGTTTTTGATACCAAATCAGGAAGTGTACATTTCTATTATTGATCCCTGAAAGTTACTAGAATTGTCCTGATCCATGTATGTTTTTTGTTGGTGTGCAAATGACTTGTTCCTGACTTTTGATATGAGGAAATGCTAATCTACAGTGGGAGCTCTCAGACTTCAGAGTGCACAAATTTGGCAGGCTATAAATACTGTTAATATCCATAGTATCAAAGATTAATGATATTGGTTTTCATTTGTTCTACAGACAGGAGAAACTTCTCATTTAAATTTCACTAAGATAATCTTTTTGACACATGATGTCAACATGTCAGTGAAAAAACCCAAGTAATGTAATTTATTGATTAAAACTTATGAGTATTTTAACAGTACTTAAAGGAATTTTTGTAGGGATGTGTGTTCCAATGATCCAATAGTTCAAAGGATACAAAATTGAAAGCTCAGAATTCCAGATGAGTTCAGGAGGACACAGCTGGAAAAGAATTTTTAGACACATGTCCTAAATAATGTATTTATCTCTACAACCTGAAATAGCTTGCAAAGCCCATGACTCTTAATGCTGGTCAGAAGCACCCATATCTCTAGTTTAGTACTTTTTCTTTATCTGGAAGAAAATGGGAGTTATTTGATGTTTTCTTTTATATTAATTAGATCCGATTTCCATGGGGAAATTACTGATTAAAAGAAACAAATTAAAAAAAAATCCCAGACATTTCCATTGAATTTCTGGTCTTGAGTGACTGCTCATTGGTGTAGAAACTAAGTGTTAGAGACATGATTCTGGGGATATTTCTGGGGTACCTTGCCTACATGTCTACAGATCTTGATGAAAAAACCCCCATGTTTTTTCTTTGTTTGATGGCTTTCAAGGGCTTGCTGCTTTGAAGTTAGAGGCATAGCACTTTTTTTCCCCTCTACCAGGTCTCAGGCTTAAAAGCACTTTCACAATGCATATTGATGAGGGTTTCATGCAGTCTGATTTCTTCAGTGGTGAAAAGACACAAGAGAAATCTGCAAAGTTCCTTGATTTTAATCTACACTGTGAATAATTTGGTACTCTTTAAAAGACTTGAATTGTTGATAAATCACTAAATTTTATATATTACAAAATGAAGAAAAGAACGAGAAAAAAACCTATGATTTTAGCTCTTTGCTCATTATTTTGGGAAAGACCTGCAGTGCAGGCTTTTGTCAAACTCCTGAGACCGTCCTCTTAGATGTGACTTTGGTCTGTTTGTGGGCTGAAAGCACTAAAGACGTAGAGAACTTTCACTGCTTTGAAATGAGTGATAGCAATGCTAAGATACAAAAATAAAAAAGTGTTTAATTTAACATGGCTGTCAATTTTTCAAATATATTGTATGCCAGCAATTACATGAATATACTTGAAGCTTGTTGGAGTATAGCGTGTAGCTCCTGCTTCACTAGAGGTGATTTCAATTGTAATTAAAGATGTATTACTGCATTTAAATATGAAAATCAACAACCATCAGTCAACAGAGCTGGTAAAATGTCTATCAGAGGTCATTATCCAAACTTATCTATGAGCTGGGTTTTATCCTTCAACATGCTTTGAGTATGGATTTTTCATAGCTAAGAAGCTATAAAAAGTAATATTGCCCTAAGAGGTACTCCTGAAACCATTCACAGCATCTCAAACCTGTCAAGATTGTATGTTTCAGCAATCTAAAAATTTATCATTCTCATCAGTCTGTTTGATGAAATGAAATCTGCAAGTTGGTTGCTGGATATAAATTACCTGGGAGCCTGAAGATTAAAAGTAGCTCCTGAACAACCGGAATGAGGAAAAAAAATTGAGCCACATTACCCCAACTCACTGGATTTTTGTATGGAAACCTATTCCCAGGCAATTGATTTTACATTATTCATTATTTGTTTGAGATTTGAATGGCAGCTAGAATATTATAAAAAATAATGAAACTCTCCAAAGGCGGTGGAAGTAGAAATTCAAGCCCAGTTACAGGTATATGGCTCAAAGAATGCTCTTATCCTTGAAAATGAGCTTCATTTATTTTCTATACACTGAGGAAAAACAACTGCATTTGAAAACTCAGTGTTTTGTTCATTAGCACTTTGTCTTACCTGTCTTGTTTTAAGCTCCCAAATCCTCTCACTGTTCTGATTATTTGCCTGATAGGGTGTGATTTCAGCTGAATTTTAGCAGATCAGGAATAGCCAACCAAGTAATTTATTCTTGAAGAACCACAGGGATTGCTTAGAGTTTGTGAAGTTGAGCAGGGGGAGGGAATTCTAGTAAATCACATCCATGCAGATGGAAACATCCCAAGCTGGAGTAAGGGGAGTTTTGACAATGCTGGAATGATCCATTTTGCCCCACAGATAGGGAAAGGCACATCACTTCCCAAAGTTCTGATACTAAACTGAGGCTGTGGTCTGTGTGAGCAGTGCCATGAGCTATTGCCAGACTATTTATGCAGAAACAACTATGATGATGTAAGACTTTATTCCTTCCTCCCTCTTCTCCCATCAGTACTTAGCACTGTTCTGCTCTCAGCTACTGCCTAGGCAACAAAGCTGAGGAAAGAGAAGCACAAAGGCCTAAGTTCCTTGAAGGATCAATTCCAGGTAGTTTTGTATGACTTCAATAAAAACTTATTTCTTTTTAAATTGTATGTTTGTTCTTGGAAATTACAGAAATATGTTCACTGATATTTTCTCAATATGTTTTGCCTGAGGTGGAGACAAATGTTGGGAAAATGCAGCCTAAGTGTTTACATGTAGAAAGAGGCAATCCAAGTTTCCTGTGATCTCTAAGCCAAGCCTGGTATTGGACATTGCTGTCACCCATGAAAACAGGCAAAATGTTAATCACCCAAAATAATCAGAAGTCTAAAAATTACATGGGGCTTTTTCCTTTCTCCTCTCTGCTCACAAAAGTAGAAGCTTTCACATTGCAACTGATCACTGCATTCAATGTACATTTTTTTTTATCAGTTAGAATCATTCAGAGGAGGCTGTCAAATGTTTTTAACATATAATCACTTTTAAAGTGGTGATGAAAGAGGCTGGCACTGATTTAAAAAATTTATTAAAACATATTATTTTTGAGGATTTTAGACCACATTGAAACAAGGCATTTAAAAAGCTAAGTAATTCTGAAGTCTGTCAGTCACAAGCAGCTTTATGGGAATAATTGTTCCCTGCTTAGTAACAGACCTTGCATGGCTGGGGCTCACAACCCTGAACAGGTGGTGAAAGTGTCACCAAAAGATGTCCTGGTCACTTGTTCCTCTCACACTTCCTGTGCTGAGTCTAATATTGATGTGATTACATACCAAGCTAGACTGAGGGATTGATTCAGCTGAAAACTTAAGAAAAAGAAGGTTAAAAAGTTCTTTCTTGACTATTTGAATAATTTCAGTCGAAAGAAAGTATTGTTGTCTCTAAAAAAAAAAAAATAAATAAATAAAAAAATTAGGAGGAAAAACCTTTCCCAGCTCTAGCTGTAGTGATGGATTAGTTTTTCTACAGGTTTCTCTCTAGGGCTTTTACAGCATTAATTTTCATAGGCAGGAATGTTGCATTAGGACTTAAAATTGCTCAGACCAAAGGGCTTTTTGTGTTGTTGGTTTTTTTTATTTCTCTTTTCAAAGACATTACTTTGTTCATGATGAATCCATGGAAACTCAGTCTAGATTTGTTTGTTACCCAGAGGTGTAGCTTAACCCTGCACTACGTTCTGGGTGATATAAATGATGTTTATATGATTCTAAATGAAGTAGAAATTGACAAATGATGTCAAGTCTTGTGGACAAATTTTGTGATAAAATGAGGGAATTAGAATAACCAATGCATCCAGGAATAATATGGGAATGATAGGTGTTTGTCAGATTTGAATATTATTCATTCTCATATCCAAGGCTTATGAGACATCCTGTTTAATCCACACTGAAGTTTTGTGCCTCTTGGGTTTAATTAACCCTGATCTAACTCTGATGACTTCATTAAGGATGGATGTCTGAATCATTCACAGGAGCACAAATGTGGTATTTTAAAAAGAGATTTAAAGAAAACCCCAAATCTGCGGCAAGAATCTCCAAAAGAATTAATTTTGACTAGATTCCTCAAAAGTACTGAACAATTTCTGCATTTATACCCATGTTAATGGGTTATATTTTGACAAAGACTAGGATTTGTTACAAATTCGTATTTGTCTTGACCAAAGAACTAAAATGGCTTGGTGTTTTCAAGAGTAAATCCCAAAACTATCAGATGGGTTAATTAAGTAGGTTTGTTTTTGACTTGTGTTCAAAGGGGGCATTCATTCCTGCAGATGATTATTTAGGTCAGCCCTCAAAGGTACTCTTAAAAGAGGCATTGCTCATGCACACCATGGGTTCTTTTACCCCCCTCACTTCCCAAGGGTGTTTCTCTGTCAGTTTCCTGACAGAATCTCATTGCTCCTGCATTTTCTCAGAGTCCTTAGATGGGCTACTGAGAGGAGTGACTGTAGGGGTCTGGAAAAGTAAGTGAAAGCAGGGACAGAAGCATGACAGGAGATGTGAATAAACCTCCTCCAGTGAGATTCAGAGAGCTACCCACAGTCAGTTCTGCTCTCACAGTGTAAAACCAAGTATGAGAGGGAAATATCCACCGGATAATAACCTTTTACTCAGGGAGAATCATCCTAGGCAAATTTTAGTCAAGCACTGGCTAAACTAATCTGGCTTGACACCAATAATAAATTGTGCAAATTCCTGTGACCTTCATCATTCTTATTTTGTATTAAATGTCATCTTGTTAGATCATGCATGAATGAATGGCACAATATGATAGATAGCATGAATTATTGTTCACTAATAGATTTTGTTAAAATGCCTCCTCTCTGGGCTGAGAAATGAGAAATATGTTCAAAATTATTTCTTGCAGGCCTTTGAAATCAGAGTTAAGGCCTTCATAGGAGCTGAAAAAATGGCTTCTGGTTGGTTTCAGTGTGGGGTGGTTTTTTTTGTTTTGGTTTGGGTTTTGGTTTTAGGATCTTTTGGGATGATTTTTTTTTTACCATCTTTTTTCCCCCCCCTCGGTTTAAGACATGGCCTTTTTCTGTGCTTTTTCTTCTACATGATTGTGGACACTTGGAGTGATGGACATAAATGCACAAGCTTGACTTGGATTTGGCTCTGTAGTCATGGTCATCAGAAACTTTGAGAAAGTAAATCAGACTATTTCTGAAAGACATAAAGAACACCACAGACTAAGCAGTGTGGTGATTAAAGTGAGTGCAGGTAAAAACAGATTTCTGTTTACAACCCCTTAAGGCCACCACTTCCCACCCAGGCTCCCTGCAAAGCTCTGCCCCGTGGGTGCTGTAGCCATGGAATTAAAGGGAGTTCAATGAGTTTTTTGTTTTCTCCTGGCAAGCCAAGCTGCCCATTAGCAACCTTTAAACCTCCATTGAAACAAATGCACTAGAAGTGTGTTTGCCTCTGAAATGACAGAGTCCAGGCTATTGAATGACAAATATTGCTTAATAGTTTAGAATAATGAGGATGATATCTAGGCTAATCTGATAGTTTTGTCTCCAAAATGGTTTTTGTCCCTAAACATGTCCATCTATCTCTTGGCATATAATCAAATTTTTAAGTTTACTTTTCACTAGACATTATTGATAAGTATTTTAAATATACTTCCAGAGGCTGTCAAATAGTAAAAAAATTAATTGCTAGTGGTTTTCTTAGAGAAACAAAAATCCCCTAAAACTATCATCTTTAAGGCTTCAAGATTGTAGATAATTGTGATCCATCTTTAGCCCAGCTCCTTTTTCTGTCCAATGCTCTATAGAGATACAGCCAGATGGTTTTTAATATACCAAACCAAATTCCACTGGGCAAAAGACACTGCTCTCTGGCTCAAATCCCTTCTTTCCAAGATGATGGATTTTGTAACATGGTTGTGTGTCTCAGGGTGTGGTTTTGGTCTGACATACCTGGAGGCCCTCTAAACAGATATTAGGAAATTGAGACTGACTACATTGTCAAGTTTTCTGGTGCCTTTCTCTCCCACCTGGGGTTGTGTTTTTTCTTGTCAACCAGCATAGCTTGAAGCCATCTCTAGGCTGCTTTAAAAATGTTGGTGTTCAGAACTGATGCCTGTAGTTCAGATGGGAAAAAACCTAATATTGAACTTTTGATTGGAAGGCAGCAACCTCAGCTTCCATAACTGAGTAAAATCCTTACTAAATGTTTCTGCATATCTAGAGTGAATTTCTGTCAACGGACTTAAAAATCCTTGAGCATTTTTAGCCTTGAATAAGCAGCACATTTTTATTCTAACAACTATATTTCTGTAAAAATCTTCTGATGTGTCATTAAGTAGCAACCCATTTTGCACAGGAACTGATGTTTCCCTTTTATCCTGCTGAATAATGGAATTGTCTTGGGCTCTTTCCACTCAACTGCACTTTAATTGGGTGTCACAGAAGGTAGGTGGAAGGCCTAAGAATGTTCCATCTGAGTAAACTTCAGAAAATTTGGCTAAGAGCAGAAAACAGCAAAGGGAGCACAGTGGTAGACTCCACAGTGGCTGCAGCTTGTCTGGGTTAACAATATAAAATCAGATAAATCTTGGTACGTAATGTGTCACCACCCTGGGGAAATGACCATATAATTGGATAGATGATTTTCCCTGCCTCAGCGCTCTTGGTCTTAATCTTTTTCCCCTTTTTTCTTTGGTCATTCTATTATCGAAATACTGAAAATGATTATTTGAGGAACTTCAAGCTAGTGTCAAGAAGATGTTATTTCTGAAGTATGTTTCTTCAGTCATGCACCTCTTACCTGAAACCTTGAATGTAATCATAGGGACAGTTACATAGAGCAGAGCAGGCAATTATTATATGACAACTGGAGGGGAAGGAGTGCTATGTTGGTATTTTTTGTGCTAAATTTTATTTATCAGACTCTACACTGAGTACCTTTTCTGTTTGTTTTTGATAGGTATATAACAGAGTTGTTTGTTTACAGGGTGTTTTTAGTGGTTTTTTTTTTTAATCTCCAGAAACTTTGTTGTGCTTTGACTTTGATATGTTGCCAGTTTGATTTAGGTGCATCCAATGTGAAAGTGAAATCGTGACTAGTAAAAGATACTAGCTAAATTGTTCTCTTACGACTATGCCAACCCTGAATATGGTCCAAAATCACCTTTTCCTTGAAGGCAAAACCCTCTTGCTTAGATTTTTCCTATGCAGAGCATGAAAAATAAATTTCAAAAGGTGAGTACTCAATTTAGTCTGCTTTTGGCAGGGATAAGATTTATCAAGACTGTAGCAAGTGTTTTGTAAGAGTGACTGACCTGAGATTGAGAGTTGACATGGCAGCAAGAACCTGCAGTGCATTCATTTCCCAAAGATTCCAGCAAATCCAATCCAGACAAATTTAAGTTCAGGGTGTCCCTGAATTTAACACAGGTGTGTGATTTCCCATGAACTTCCTGCTTCTGGGACTGGGATGCTCTCTGATTTTCACTTTCCAGTGTCTCATTTAGTAAGTCCGTCTCCCAAAAGGAGGAATTTGTAAATCTTTACTTTATTCCATCATATAAAGTAAGATCAATCTTGTTGAAATGTGAGTCTAATTCAAATGATGCTTCCAAGGAAGAAAATCTCGAAATCAAGTAACTGTTTCCATGACATAGAAGTCTAGCATTTATACTTATCATCTAAACAAGCAGGATTTGGGAAAATTTGGCATGTTGATGTATGAAAAAAATTTCATCCTGACATTTTGCAAAATTTAGGATTTCTTAGCATTAGAAACAGTCTAACCTAGCTTCAATTGAAACACTGAAGATATAAAGGGTACATAAAGAAACCCAACTGGTCCCAGATTTTTACAGTCTTTCATAATTAAAGGATATGAGGTCACATGAAGATAATCATGGACAAATTTCAAGCAAATGAAATTGAATATTTCCTCACCAAGCATTTAGATTATGCTTGAGGTCAGAATCAAACAGCAGAGCTGCACTTTTAAAAAACACCAGCTAACTTTATGATCATCCATAAAACTTTTAGTTTACCTGCTAGATCAGGTTAGCCTGAGTTCATGACTCAGGGCATTAGTTGATTACAAAATGATTTAAAAATATTTTTGTTTTCCTTATCCAAAGCATGGTCTTTTGGCACAGTCCAAAAAAAAACGGACCCCAAAAACCAACCCAACCAAAATTGCCTTTATTTTTTAGCAATGCTTTGTAGTAATAATAGACCAAAAAAGTTATGTATTGTTAAAAGAATGATGCATGTGGCCAGGTGCAATTTGAATTGATTTTACCTCAATCTGTTCTCAGAGTATATTGAAGTGACACAATGTTTTTTTATTTGAGCTGAAGTCACATACATCTCTTGTCCTGATAAAATGATATCCATGTGTGTTGCTCTAGCTTAGCATACAGTTTTAAGATACTACTTGTGTTCATCCTATTATTTCAGGTTTTTTAGGGTGCATTTCTTAAGGTTTAATAAATCATCAGCACAACCCTCTTTTGTCACATTAATATAGAATTCTTAAAAGTCTTTCCTGTTTTAAGAAACTCTGAAACTTTCAACTCTTCTGAAACTACTATTCCTGTGAAAACCAGCTGTAAGTTGTCATCTTATCCTCTTGCAATATGTGGTCCTTCTGTGTCTGTAGGACTATGGAACATTTCATTCAAAGATACTTTGTGTCATTAAGGCAATATCATTATGCCACTGAACTTCAGAAATTTTATATCAAATCTAGTTTTAAAATATATGAAACTGAAGGAGTTGGAAATAGAATGTTTCACCTGGAGCAGATCACCTCTGATGTTGTCCCAGGTTCACTAAAATCCAGATTATTTCACTGTATGCCTGGCTGCCAGGGCTGGGTCAAAGAAGGTCCTAGGAACAGGAATGCCAGGTGGAAACTGAAAACAAGAGGTGGGTGCCCAAGCCTTTTGCTCAGAGTAAGATACTGAAGAATAAGTATCAGGATCAATTTCCAGAAATATTTATAACAGTAAAAAAGTCTTTACAACCCCCCCAAAATTCCAGCTGATCCCTAAGGTCCTATAAACAGACCCCATGGAATCACTGTTGACTCAGAACAGCTGTCAGCAGGGAAAGCAGTGGCAACTGCTGGTGAAATTGCAGTTACCTTGATGGAAAGGATGCAGTAATATCTGAGACACCTTCACTCTTGTATGGCTGGAAACACGAAAAGAGAGATTGTTTTAAGTGTTAGGACACTTAAACTAATCAAATATTGCTCAGTTCTGACAATGCTCTGATGTTCAACAACAATCTGTCACAATTCCAGTGGGGTTGTGGTTATTTCCATCATAGTACTCTCAGGAAGCTTAACTTTGGGCCCTTACCTGCTGTCTGTATCTTCCACCTGTGAAATAAATGCACTCCTGGCTGCCATGAATTCCACTGCCTGCTTGGAGAGTGCTGACCTGCCCCATTGCAGAGGTGACTCGTGTTTGTTCCTGTGCTGTAAGCAGCAGAGTATGCTGCAAAGTAGGGAAAGGAAAGCTGTGAGGGAGGGGGAGCCCCTCAGATGCCTACCCCAAAGGAAAATGTTGACAAGGGTGCAGAGAGCTGTTTTGTTTCATAGTGGCAATGTTCAATCTGCAGGACTGCTGGGTAAGAGGGAGAAAAGTGACCCAAGAGTCTGAGACTGAGCAGTCTCCTATTCTGGGGTTTCTTTGAAGGAAAATTTAAAATTTGTGAGTTCCTCAGCTAATTCTTCAGTGAGGAGGGAACTAGGAAAAGACTATCTTAACAACATGAAAAGATCCTGATCTTTTTTTTCCTCCAGGCATATTTGTTTGATCATGCTGGAGCTTTGAGGCCAAATAGCCTGCAAATTGCTTTCTCATTTCAGATGTTTCCATTGCTGCAAAACAAATACTTTGTTTTGCAGCTTTTAAATGATCCTCCCAAGCATTTCTCCTTCTTATCCGGTTCCTCTTCCTTGCTTCAGCGTTTTCACTGCTGCTGCCATTCATCTGCATTTCTTTCTTCTTTGATATTTATGAACTCAGCTTCAGCAGCAGGGTTCAGAGAAAACATCCCCTCCTTCTCTGTGCAAGACAAGCCATGTAAAAATAGTTTACTCAAATGAAGGCAGAAGACAAAAAAAAAAAAAAATCTTCTTGGTAAATCAGACCCTCAGGCCAAATTTCACTGTGATGTGGGGAGTATTACCTAGTTATCTTCCAGGGGAAGAGGTCTGGAATTAACCTACCTTCCTTCTGAGGTGTAGAAAGATGTCTCAGCCTAATTTAAACTCTTCCCAGGAGGAACAGTCCTGTGGGAGTCTCACAGGAGGAACAGGACAGACTTAAGCAGAGTGAGGGGTTTCAGCGGCTGAAGGTTTCCAATGCGTGAGACCTTCCTGGTCTCTCATGGCAGAAGACATAAGTTCTTCCAAATAAGTTCTTCCATCTCTGTACCACTGTGTCTTTTCTCCCATTCCTATTTCAATAATATGCTTGGACAAAAACTTGTGGAGAGGTCTGGGTGTGAGTATTCCTGCCTTAGCTCTGCCTTGAAGGCAGATAATTGTTCTAACTACCATTACTTTCATTGCCAAGGTGCCTAAGAGACACCCAATGTCCATGTTTGTTTGATGTATATTTAGAGATCCACTTGATTTTTTTTTTCTTCTTGCATTTTTCCTTTTTGACCAAGGAATAATTTTCCAGACCCTGATGAAAAATATCCTAGATTTGCATGGGCAAGCATCCCTCTTGGAATTATGAGAAGGAAAAGAGAGAAGGAAGTTTCAGAAATTGGAATAGGAAAATCTTTTAGTTTCTTGTTGTTTGCTGTTGTGTTGTTTAAATTAACATTCACAGTGAACAGGCTGAGCTCTCAGAAAACATGAGTGTAACAAACATTCCTATCTATAGGTAATAAGATCATTTTCTCTGAAACACCCCTCCCCTAGCTGGAGGACTTGAGGCATATGATGCATAAAGGGAAACTGGCAGCATTTTATGGCAATTCTACACTGACTTTGATTTTTTTTTTTTTTTTTTTTTTTTTTTTTTTTTTTTTTTTTTTTTTTTTTTTGCGCCTTTCTGGATGTTTGAATTATTTTAAAGATTCTGGATAGCCAGTTTTTGAGTTTGTATATCTGTGTGTGTATGTGTGACTATGAAATCTCAGAACATTTTATTTATGCATAAGATTTTTCTCTTTCTTCCACTGCTAGAATTACTGCATGAAATCCAGACGAATGATTGTGTTATATGAGACATCAAAATAAATAGTGTGAACAATCTCTTGCAGCTTTAAACATCTATGAATCAAAATCTATTTGCTCTCTTCATTGTTATGTTCCTACATCTCGATTAATGAGATTTCTGAACAACAGTCTGGGAGTAAGAGATTTTAATAGAGTAGATAAACTGAAAAATTTGAAAGGAAAAAAACCTGAGTGGGAACAAAAAGGGACCATCTCCATCTCTTGGGTTGTTAATATGCCTTTTCTCTCTAACTTCTTCAGACATTCTTCTTGAGATCAATTAAATTTCATTTTAAAGTTCACATTTCCTCACATTCTGCTTTTCTTTCTGGTTAACACTCCACATTTTCAGATTTATTAGCTGTGTCCTGAATAATCCTGTGTCCTCCTCTTATTAGTCATACTGCCATGGAAAGAATGTTGGGACTGTTTGGCTAAAAGATATTAACCCTTGAATTTATCTAAGAATGAGATTAAAGACATGGCAAAAATCAGCCTGGACTCTTATCAAGCCACCCAGGACTGAACTAGAAGGAAAGTCGCATCCCCATCAATCAACAACAGGCTGTAAAGGAGGATTGTAGGTGATGCTGGGAATCACAAATAAATGTGCAGGCTGGTAATGCACAGTCAGCATGGATGGCCCATGCTGTACTTGATGGTAGACAGCATTCCACTCTTTTCAGTTTAACATTATAGTTTGCTTTTATGTGCAAACATATTTCAGGCACTGACTTCTTCCTTAGTCTCCATAATGTTGGCATGAAGGACTTTATGTGCCTGAATGCTTTCTCAATTTGTGTCTTCTCTATCAGTTACTGCTCTGTGTAAGGGGAGGTATCCCCATGTTCAAAACCACCACCATAGATACTACTGTGCTGGAGTTACTGGTTTGAGCTGAGAGCAAGTTAGGATTTAACTCTGTTCATGTAATGTCTTTCCTTTATCTCTTTGGAAATTCCACAAGCTGAATGTATTGAAATAATTGAAGTCCTTTGGTGTGTTTCAGAGTGTGATAGGAATGGGGAAGCCTGTTGTCTTAGGGAAAGAAGCTCTTTATGACCAAACTGTAGAGCTAGAAGTTCCCTGAGCTCTCTAATAACTTTTAGATTTATTAGCCAATTTCCATAAGATACAGCAGATCTACAAGAGAGTAACTTCCTACAAGTTTTATGACAGCCAGGTGCTAGAAAGACAAGATACACCTACCTTCTCTCTAGAAGGTCTAAGTGATTCTTGCCTAGTTTGCTCAATGGGAATGGCCAATGCATGAGTCAAAATAAGACTGCAGAAGAACTTGCTAATAGCTTAGTGGATATAAACAACAAATTTTAGGAAAAAACTCCAGCTGTTCTGTGACCAGTACAATAAGTTGTATTTCTGGCTAATCATTGATTCTTGTTTATCATTTTCACTTCAAACCATGAGGTTCAGCTCTTATGGGTGAAGGTGAATCACACTGCTTTTATTTCCAGATTGTTTTCCTGCAGGCAATTAGAGACAGTATAAGGAAACTAATAAAAAACACAGAAAACTGCAGGCACAGAACAGTCTGGAGGATTAGGTATATAATTCATGTGGATATGTTTTCAGGACAGTAATTCATGTTTTTAAACATTTTATGATGTTCAGTGGCTTACAATGGGGCAAGTTTTTAATTAAGATTTCTATGATATTTTCATTGTAAACTCCCTTAGATTACAGCTTCTGTCTGTTGTGTTATTAAATTTCAGAAACAATGTTGTAAGATTATGCAACCACCATTTCTAGGACTGAAATAATGAGAGGCAGCTGATGAAATCCTGTGACCTTTCTGAATCTGCTAGAAATGTGCTGAAAATGAAAACAATTGATGCCAAGATTTTTTCTTTTCCCTAATACATTTTAAAGATCTATAATTTCAGATTGTTACAGTATATCTGGGAGAAAGGAGAAATGTGACTTCAGATTTCAGTACCACCCAAAACAAGGACAAGATAATTGTTATTATAATTTAGCCAATGATCAATCCATATACAAAATGTCACGATAAACAGCCCTCTCTGAAGTGGTCTGTGTTCTTCAACTACTTCCCCTGGCACCTATTTGCTTTATTTGCTTCTCCCAATAGTCTCGTGTTTTTCTACCTGTGTGAAAATTTTTCTCTAGTTCATACCTTCCTTAGGTTTCACCTAACTGTCTTTTCCTTTTTTGGCTTCTTCCATGTGATAAAAATTATATTCAGCAATTTTTAAAAATATGCTTAAAGCTAACCCAAAAAAGCAAGGAAACAGGCTAAAAAAGATGCTGGCTTGAATACATTTTGTTCCAGCATACTGAATTCTATGAAATTTTTTTAAGGTTTCTGAAGCACAGGATGGAACATATTAAAAATAAGAACAAATGTGTGTTCTGTGGGAATTGTTTGTTCACTTACCTGCTTTGAGCAGGAAGGTGATTCAGTATATAGTCACAGATAAGCACATAGCTGAGCTCTTATAATTTGTAGAGATTTTTTTTCCTCATTAACTCTAAAAAATTTAAAAAATTCACGTTTTTCAAAATCTGTTAAAAATACTTGTCAAAACATTACAACTTCCTAATACGGTAGAACTGGTTTCCAAGTAAACTTAACTGGAACAAGGTTCTGCTTTAACTCAAAGGCAAAATCTGTTTTTACCCCACAGGAGTATCTTGCCATATAACACTTGTTACATATAACACCAGTAGCTATGAAGGTAATCAGATTTTCACCCAGGAAATCAATAAAAGCTTTTTAATCAGCTACTGTGTACTAACAAATGGATAACTCGAGCAGCCTGTTGCCACCCATTGGCTTCTATGCTGAAGAGGAATACATGCTTTGTGAGTATTTCCCTGGGGATAGTTATGCCTAGATTCTTCCTGAAAGGCACACAATAAATCCTTCTAATCAGCAGTCTGCAAGCGTTTGATTTCTGCATACTCAGCCCAACCCGGCCCATGAAAGGTGAAAGCAAAGCTATGAGACAATGAATCAAACCAACATTCAGCTTTTGTCGGAATTTGCATGGTCGTAATATTGGAATAAATGATAAATTCCAAATGAAATTCAATGAGACTGAATCAGCCTTTCTGAGATTTATCTATCTGTCTTTTTCTCCTTGGAAAGTACCCGAGAGCAAAATGTTTGGGTTTTTTTGCTAGGTTTGCTTGGATTTAGTGTTGGACTAGGCAGACACGATCTGACCCAAGTTCCACACTGGTCAATATTTTGTCCTCACCACTGACATAGACTTCAGAATAAGGCAAAAGTAATCTGTAGGAAGCTGTCATGGGAGTCTTGCTCCTGTTTTATGCTGAGGTTATCCCAAGCTGCAGATCACTGAAGTTGCCCCTAATTATATGTTCAGCAGTGTTCTTCACATGGAGGTGTTCTCCACAAGCAGAGGAGCTCTGGAAATCCCAATATAAATGAAGACATTTAGACACTGGTTTCCAAGCTTGTTGTATGGGCTCTCTTGCTGGTTGATAGAGAAAGATGGGCTCTTGTAGGATGCAGTTTATCTTTCTGTAAGGCTGACACCCAAGAGATCTGTCTGGTGCCTAGGGGAGACATTCAGTGAATTGTATCTTAGATAAGTCCTCTTCTTTCTGCTGATTGCAAAACCAATCTGTAAAACTAGCTCAGAGGAAGACAACTACAGCTGTATGAGCTTAGTCTTGCTCTTGTCAGCTTGAAATATGTAGGTAGGACATGGTGTTGATTTTTTCAACTCTAAAAAATATTGTATCCTTTCTTATAAAATGCTGTTAGGTTAGGAGTTCAAGATTTAATAGAAACAGCAGAAGAAGACCGCTGGAGATCTCCAGGGTTGAGATGACAGAGATAATAATGAGAATTGATGTGTAGACAAAAGCCCAGCTATTGACAAGCACAGGAGTGCAGATGTTCTCCTGTTGGTTGGTTCTGCTGCATTTTTCCACACTAAGGTAAAAACAAAAGAGATTGAAGAGGCAGAACACAAACCATGGAAGGTGATGAAAGTGTGCTGGAAATCTTACTCCTCCTCCTCCCTGAGAGCAAGATATATGTGAAGAGAGTGGAGAAAGCAATGGCTAAATTGTTCCTGGAGATGAGCACCAAAGATCAAATGTAGCAAATACCTGGGTCTCTGTGGAAAGACAAGCCTGGTTTCTGAGAAGAGAGAGACATCTCTCTCCCTTAGGCAGTATATATATAAATATCTTAGCCTTTTATCAGAGCCTTTTGTCACCTTATTTGGAGGGGAATTTTTTAATGGCAAGTTACCAAACTGCAGCTGACTCATAGGACTGGAAGAGTCACACTTGCCCTCGCTCAGATTCAGAGAGAAGGTTGTTCCCGCCCTTTTCCATTTCTTCTTCTGTGTCAAAACTTGTGTCTCTAAAGAAGAGAATTTACATAGTTGTTTCAATGTTTTCCTCTTTTCACTTACCAGATTTATTTAAAATCCATATTTGGGGAACTTGGAAAGAGAATTTACTTTATCCAGGGAGATACTTAAATGTTTAAAGTACTTTTAGTAATCTTTTTCTTCTTTTTTCTTGCATTGGACAATGCTTTCAGCAGGCAGAAGAAAAAATATTCCAAGCTGTCTATGGAGAAAACTTGCTGGATACTTTATGTAACACTTCATCACTGCCTGTGTACACGGAATTCAGCTAACTTTGGGAAGCAGCATTTTGGTATCATTTTTTTCTAACAGGACATGTCCAAATAAGAAAATAATTTATCTTTTCAATCTTACTCTCATGTATATTTTCCATTTTGGTTTAGCTTTCCATTCATCATGTGGCACTGGTGCATATTGTATTAGGGTATTAGATCAAACTGTCAAAAAGCTGACTTTTTTTTTCCCCTAAACATATGCATTTTTGGAATAGTAATTAATTCAACCAACTGGAAGTAAGTAATTAGTGTTTTTTTTTCCTTGTGCTTGTTGCAAGTTTTGATATGAAGTATTTTTAGAAGGCTGCAGTTTTAACATCTAAAAACCCCTTGGTTTTGGGTACCTTGGTTATACAAGGTGAATGTGTGATCTTAGGGATTATATTGACACACATGATGTTAAACATGGTTTTTGGAGGGAGAAATGCCTAATGACCCTAGGGAAGAGCCTTGGGGATTATCAGTGGCTGTTTGCATGGGTGGTTTGAATATTCGAGACTTCATGTTTCATAATTATAGCCAACTACTGTGACTACATGTAGGATTAGTGTGTTCCATTCCTGAAGTTCTATGTGCTGTAGGTGACAAAAAATTTGCTTTAGATGAACCCCATGAAAAGCCCAGCTATATGGGACCAGTGAGATTGTGAGTGATAAGCAGCAAGATAATAGAATCAAAAGCAGAAGTTTGTGCTCTGAAAGGACTGGAAAGCTGTGCACAGGAAGGTAATGCTGACAGGGCAATGTACAAATATAGCAAAGAGATGTGCACAACATAAACTGAACCCACAGTGATTTAAAAGATGGACTTGAAAGGATGAAAAGCTATGCAAAAAGTCATTGAACTATTGACCAGGATGGCCAATGTAGAGTATTGTTAAATTGTTCAAGTGATACTATAAATAAGCAGAGGATACAAATCCTCTCATCTCCACTTCCATTCTGATCTATAACTTTAATAAAGAATCTTTAACCTACGATTATCTGGTCTGAGATGTGCTCACCTCTCCCTTACCCTGTCTGTTTCAACCTGTGACTTTGGTGTATTTATACCATAATGTGGAGAAATTTGAGGATGGTGAAGATCAGTCATTATTTCTGTACTAAAAAGGGAAAATTTGTGACCTAGATAAGATCCATGACTTTTCACGACTTGAGGTTGCTTGGTTTTGTTTAGTGCAGCAAAGGCAAGAAAGGAAAAAAAAAAAAAAAGCTTTACTATTATTCCCAACCATGTGATATATGTTTCCACAACACATGATGTGGTCCCCAAACACAACACTTTATTCTCCCTTTACAGTATTTATTGAAAAAAAAGTGGTGTGGGGTTTTTTTTATTTTGTTGCTAATCTATAACCTGCTGAAATAATTTCAAATATCTATTTAGGCTCCATAAATGCTGAACAAAATCCCCACCCTGTTTTAGCAGTCTAAACATGGGGTGAAAGTTACTTTGAAAAGGCTTTCATTTTCATGTGATATTTACCTGGCCTCAGACCATTAAATTTTCATCCTTAGTGAAAAACTGTGGCAGTTTAGCTTTTTTTCCCCTTTTTTTTTTGTGTGGTTTTTGGTGTGGTTTTGGGCTTTTTGTTTGTTTGTTTTTGTTTAGATTTTTTTGTCTATTAGAGAAGTGTGATAAACTGTTAAAAGAATAAAAGGTCAGATGTGTTGTTTCCTTTCACAAGCAGGTAAACTAAAGGGATTGAGATACTCAGATAGCTTCAAAAGGCTAGGTTTTCCAGCTGCTTAGCTGGCAGGAAGTAGATAAGCTGTCATCATTTATGAAAAGATAAAAGAGTGAACCCAAGGCTTTGTCCACCACTGTGCTCCTCCTCTTTTTCCCCCACGAGTTGCTGCATATCAGTGGGATTGGGATAATGGGCTATCCATGCTTTTGTAAATCAATGGATTATTGACTTTTTTTCCCCAGTGTGTAGGGAGGCATGTTATAGATAAGAGTAAAGCATTCCTGCATGCATGTGTACGTGTGTGTCTGTGCAGAAGTATGTGTATTTGTACAATATAATTTGTGTTAATATGTATGTAGTGTTATTCTTCCCATATCCCTCCTCTGACCTTGTCTAGAAGACAACAAATATAATATTAACCTTGCTGCTTCTGTGATTTTTATTAACTTTTTCTAGCGGTTTTAATTTTCTTATTGTTAATACCTCCTGTAATTCAGGCACATTACAACTCAATTGCATGGTAATTTGGAGTAATTTGGAGCAGGGGGGAAGTCAGGCTCTTTAGTGACCTTTTCACTAGAAATTTCTCATGAAAGCAACTGTTAGCAAGTTTGGATGTGTCTTTTTATAACCTTTACAGTTCAATGTGCGTCCTTCTAATGAGCTATTCAATAACTCAGTGCCTCAGCTCTGCTAATACTAATACATGTCATACTTAGAGGGTTGTGTGGCCCCGAAATTCATTCTTTCTTTTTCAAAGCAATGCTGAGAGTCTGGTAAACAGTTTGTACTGAGTTTTGATGCTGGGAACACCTAAGATGCCTCTAATTCAACTCTCGAATAATAGGTAGTAGAAAGTGCCTTCACATCATCTTATCATATGGATAAGGCAAACAAATAATGACTCCTACATTCTCTTCCTTCATCTAATCTTACAGAATTTTTTAGTGATCAATATCTAGTAGAACTTGATCATAGTAATTTTCTCCCATGATTTTATCAAGTTAGGTTTGAGACAATATGAGTTTTGAAATTTTTCAGAATTATTCTCCTAAATGCATGTCACTTTATTTTGTTGGTTTTGTACTAATATTATACTTATAAATAAATGTTACCCCTCCCCACCCCAAGTAATTTTTTTGGCCATTACAATACCTGATTACAGAGCCATATTTGTTATCATTTTGTGTCTGGCTGGCTCTGCCCAAGGGTTCTTGCTGAACAGAATACTAAAAGCCTTATCCTGGTCATCTTAGAAATATTAGTGTGGTAAAATTTGCTGCTTGCCAGTTTCTTTCTAAATTTAATGATTTTTGGTGTATTCCAAAATAGTCCATCTCTGGTGTGATCTGAGCCTGGTTTTTATGTGGGAGCACTGATAAAGACAAAAACATGCTTTTGAAGTAGACATTTAATCAGAGATTAAAATGCTGAGCTGTGGCTAAAGTAATTTAGGTTTCATTCCTAACTTTAAAACAGTTTTCTTATTTGATACTTTTGTTTTTTCCCCGCCTGCTTTATTTGTTCCAGTAGGGCCAACAGCAGTTCCTTAACCTGCAAGGATATTGTAGTAATAGATCTCCTAAAACATCAAAAGAGCTTGGATAGCAGGTTACTGAGGGCTGATGAAGTACGTAAGAAGAGCAATAGAAATCAGTTACATGCACACTTTTCTCAGCACTGTACTGCAATACCTTTTTAAAAGTTAAAAGAAAAAGAAATTATTTTACCAAGTAGTCTTAGTAAGATCATGCATCTCCATCATCCTTCTCTGAATATCCTGATGTCTGTAACAATCAATTCAAACATAAAAAGAGCCAGAAAAGTGCAACTTTTAAGAATTGTAGCTTCCAGTCGTGTTAGTTTGGTGCTTTGTAGGCTTTTCTCTTAGGGTGTTTTTGTTCTGAATTGCAAGCAGCATGTCAGATTCCTCACATGTTCATTTGGTCCTGCTACTGTCTTTGACACAGGCTCTGGTCCTAGCTGAGTGTTTTATTGTTGTGTCTTATTTTTCTTTCCTTTTTTTTTGAGGAATCCTGCAGGTGTGAAGGCTTTCTTTTGATGAAAACTTGTAACACTTTGAGACAATATGCATCCATGGGTCCCTTATCAATAATAACAGCCAATTAATAACCAGAAAAAATCATTTCTGAAGCCACAGTCCAGCTGTTGAAATAAAGGTGTTCCTCTCATTCGTTCCATTTAGGAGAAGGCAAAGATTTCTTCCCCCATTTGTCTGCTGCTGACTGGAGGTTTCACTTGTCCTTCTAGATGCATCACATGGTGAAAACATGGTCTGGGAGCTTTATTCTGGATAGTTCAGTGACCTCTTTGAAGAAACTGGAGGGTTTGTGTTTTGTGGAGTAGGGAATCATGAGGGTACTCAGCCAGTAGAAGATGTAGGAGACCCATTACCAGGAGATGATGAATGAATATCTGCTGCTGTAATGAGTGAACAGAAATGCAAAAGAACCAAAGGCAGGATTTCCACACAGCACTCCTGCTCGCTCCTTTCCCTGTACAGAACTGATCCAAGTCACTTCCTTGAGAGGAAACTTTGCTATTCTAAGCTCATTTTATCTGTAAGAATTCTCCTCTTGAATTATTTATGTGGGATCTTTATTGGCTTTACTGGGGATGTTCACAAGTGATGACAAATAGAATGTAATTTCCTAATTGGTCATAGTCTCTCACTTCTACGGAAATACAAAATGTCTCTCAGCTACTTTTTATTAGAGGAAAGTACAAGTGCTAACCCTGAAACAGAGATATGGCTTTTCACTTACAGTCTTCTGGCCATTTGTGGATTATCGATCCCTCTGGGTGAAAAAAGCAATCTGGATTAAGTTAGATGTTTTATTCAGAGCAGCTAATGAAAAATAAACAGCTCTATCATCTTTTCCCTCTTTTCCTGGAATCCAGCCAGATTTCTAGCAGTGTTGTCAAATAATATCTACTCTTTCAATTAACATTACAGTGCTCAGGCTAAATTGCAAGTCACCCAGTCTCTTCCCTCTAAAATCAGAAAACTGCAATTTAACCACTAACTTCAGGCAGAAATTGTTTTTATCTGGGAAATTATATCTGTATTTTACAGACTAGCAACCAAGATAAACACATGTGCTTTTCTTTATTCTGTCTGTGGGTTGTCAGAGTGTTATACAAGCTGAAAACCAGGTATGGGGTCTGGTAAATAAAGACAACGCAGTTGGAACACAAGCTGTCTGGAATGCTGTTTGTCGTAATACTCTTTCTTTAGTAGACTTGTTATTTGAAGACTACCTGTAAACCCACAGACACTGAAATTTAAGAACAACTTGTGGTTACACCTGTTACTGATAAAACAGAACCATTTTGTTTGTGTTTTCATCCTAGGTTCTAGTCATAAAGCAAATCTACTGTGCATCTGAATTTGCAGGTGCAAACTTTGCTTGCTAAATGTGAAACTAGGTGGAGTCTTGTGTAAAATAAAATGTCTCACTGCCCCTCACAAAGAAGAAAAACCACTGAGATAACATGAATTTGTTGTTGACTTCTCAGCCAAAGGCAGCAGGGAAATCTGTAGCAATAAGTATATTCACCTAGAAGCTCTGTATGTAAAGGGCAAAGTTGCACAGATGACAAGCTGGATGTTTTGAGATGAGTTTTGTTGCTGAAAAGCATAAAGAGTGTTAGGACTTGTTATATTTTCTTCTGAAAAACAACTGATGACACGCTCTAAGGTCAACATGTAATATCTTTTCCATGCTCTTCTAAAAAGTCAGATTAGTCCTTTCAGCAGTAACCTTTCTCACATTGACTATGTTTGCTTTCCTGCCTTTAAAATTCATCTTCTCTATTTGTGATTCTGACAGCTTGTGGGATTACATTGTCCATATATCAATGTAGATGTTCCCTCTTTGTCATATTTTGATTAAAAGAAGTATACTTTTACTTATGCTAAGATAATATAGTGCACAGTAGATATATAACCTTTTAGCAAAGCCTTCTTTTTTTTCTTTTTTATATTTTTAAAGAACCTTCAGATGCCATTTAACTATTCAAGCTCAATATAGAAATACTCAAACAGGTTTTGGTGGGTTAAAGAAGAGATTGTCTCGTAATCTTTAGGTAGATAAAAAGGAAACCAGGGAAATGTGAAATAGAAAAGTCCTTGGGAAAACTTGAGTAAACATACATCACATCCATTTTAGAAATGATCCAATAAAAATGAGTTCTTTGTGCTCATTGTCACTCACTTTATAGCAGCTATCGCTTCATTTTGAGGGCTTTCATATCCTAGCACAAAAGCCATGTCTGCACACAAACATGTTCTTGGAACATGAATCTGAAAGAGACCTCCTGGGCCACCAAGTCCAGTATATTTACTTTTTTAGGCAACTATACAATTTGTATGGTCTGTTTAGTTTTCAAGTGATTATCAAAAAGAAAAAAAGAATAAAAATCTGTTTACTCAGCTGGCACAATACATTTTAAAAACATATAATAATATATTTTACTTATTTTTATTTAAAAATAAAATTACCAAAGTGAGACATTGTTTAATTATCATTACTCTGAAGATATTTTTCTGATTTTAAACATTAGTTATCTTTTTTTTTTAATTTAGATCTTCCAGCTGAAGGAAAAAAGTGTGAATATATGGTGTGAATTATAAGAAATCATCCTTTGTTCTAAGTTAATTTAGAAACTATGTTTTAGTTCCAGCATACCACTGTTTGTCATTGCTTTTAGTAGGACTTAATGATATTACTGATGTTATTTTGCAAAAAGATGTTAATTACCTAAAAGGAAAGAAATTTCTCTGATTGTACCAAACGCAGTGATAAGATAGCTCACTAGAAGCAGCCACCCCAATGGCCAGTTGTGTTCTCTGTCCTTTGCTTTCTCTCTATCTGCTTTGCTCTGTCTCTTATTGAGTTCTGTAGAAGGTTTTCTGTCACATGAATGGTTTTTATTATGGGGGCCTAAACAAACAAAATCTGCCCATTCTCCAAATATTTTTGAATCTACTGATCAGTTATCACTAGATTCAGAATTAGGTGGATGTCAGCAGTCTGTGAAGCTTTGTGGTAATGTAGGATTGGGCAAGACCTACATTATCCTGATTTTAGAGTTTTGTGGGATTCTTCCCACTAAGTTTTCTGCCTTAGAATGAGTGAGCTTTTCCTTGATGCTTTTTCAAGCAAGCTGTTGCAAAACTTTCCAAGACCCTTTCTCTTCATTTTCTCTGTACTTTTCATTAGGTCCAAGCTGTACTGCTTTATTTCCTCACTAGCAGCGACCTTGAGGTTTCAACATTCTTTTACCTTTCAGTCCTTCGTTATATCTGAAGAGAACTCTATTATCACTGCTTTCCTGGCTAATCAAGGTGAGAGCTTTTAGTCTCTACAATGGTTTCCAAGTTCCCTTGAGTATCCTGATGGCCAGTCTCTTTATCTGTTACCATTTGAACAAATTTCTCTCTAATATAGGTGGCCAGAATTATGTTCAGTATTCTGGATGGAGGTTTTTACAACATCGTTAGTAACTTGTGTCACTACTAGGACTACCTCATCTTTTAGATCCTAGCAGTGATTTGGCTTTTTCATGATCACATCAAATTAATTGCTTCTCATCACCCTCTCATTGGAAAATGCATATCAGGTCTTTCCCCTCTATTTTTTCTAACTGATGAGACATCAGCATAGATCAGATAGTCTTGATATTAGTCCTTATGAGTATGTCCTTGTACTGTATGATAGCACAGTCTACACAGAGCTTATTAATGCAGCAGTTTCAGATCATGAGGACTATTAATTAGCATATGCAGGCCTGGTTTTACTGGGGGAGAGAGAGGAAAAGCATCCCTGCTCCCATCTTCACTAGCACCACCTTATGCTGGGTGTACTTTCACATCACTGGCTGCAGATGAGGCTGCAGATCCTTCTGCACAGACTGAGATTGTGTTAGCCCGTGCATTCCTACTTGCAAGGGTGACCTATATCTCTCCTATCTTCAAGATGACAAGAGATATTTTTTAAAATTAATTTTTCAGTTCCTCTCCCAAGTTACAATCAGGACCTTGGAGTAAGATTGTTCCCTTGAGTCCCTTCAGACAGGACACACCCTACAAGCGGTGAAGATTTTGTCATTCCTTAAGTAAAGGAGAGGATTGTGGAAAGCTGCTATATATTTGGAGAAAAACCTAGGGAAATTAGACAAACCTACGCAATATCCTATGGTAAAAATGAACTAGTCACTTTTTCCTGATGAAATGCAGACTTCTAATGGGCACTAAAGTGTTTTCAATTTCACTGGATTTTAGCATTTGTTGAGCTTTCCCTGAGTGTTCATTAATCTAATTGTGAGGCAAATGCCAACTTCAGACTAAAGGTGACCTAAATGTCGCACCACTTTTAGCACTAAAATAAAGAGTGTTCAAGAATTAATGAGCATAGTGGTCACATTTCTTATGCACAGCAACTGGTGAATCTCAGCTCGTGTCTCTTTGACACAAAATGCTCCTCAGTCAACTATTTCCCAGGCGAGTTGCTTCTCTTGCAGTTGTCAGATAGCTGGTTTTTATCAGTTTATGACAAACCACAGGGGCTGTGGATCATAGGAGCTGAGGCTTTTGATTAGTTCTATGCAATATGAGAAGTTTCCTTTCCTTCAACAAAATCTGTTCAGCTTTCATTTCAGAGTTTTCTCCAAAATTACAGGATATACTTAACTTTCCCCTGAGATACTTGAGAATAGCAACCTGACTCCTTTCACTTCTCTTTTCACATATTGTATTTCTATTTTCTTTCCTCTTTCATCTTGCTTTTTATCCTTTGTGAAATGGCAAAGGACAGTGCTATGACTAACAGGGTAGAAAGAAAAGAAAGGAGGAAAAGCCATTTTGAAGGGTGATGTGAATTCCCAGTTAACAGCAAGGCTTATATTGGAATAATAATAAGTCTTAACCATTTTTAACATGTCTGTGGTATATACGAGTATTAGGAGTTTGGGTTATACCTGCAAGTATAAGAGGGATGCTTTGGCTGGAAAGGGCAGGGAACTTCTCACTTTAACTGAGTGTCTGAGTAGCCATTGCTTGGGGGCAACTTTAACCAGTGCTAGGAGGGAGTAGAGCTGTAGGGCAGCAGTTAATAGGGACCTGAGCTGTTATTCCAGAGATCTCATTCCTTTATGGTAATGATCAGTCGTCTCAGAGTCTGTTGTTTTATTGGTGAAGCAATCACAAGGCCCTTCAGCACTTCCATGCCATCTTCTTTCCCACAGAATAATTTTTTTTGGCAGAAGACTTTGACATCTCTCGCTGTGACCTCAGTAGACTCCAGTGACTTACCAATATTTAAGTTATTGGATTGATCACTTAGTGTTTGGGTAACATTCCCAGTAAAAACCAGGAATATCTCCTGGCACTAAACTTTGTCAAGCTCTAAAGTACATTGAAGTACATTAAGCCCCAGGTCACAATAGTGAGCATCTGACACGTGAGCCCTGATTTCCTATGTATTTATTTTGTAAGTCCTGTGTCTCTGCACTGCACTTATCCCAGCTTCCCACACCTTCTGTAATCACCATTCTTAGAGCACATTTTCTGTCCTCCTATATGTCTTTTGGGCTAAACCAGGACATTTTTTTGTGTGGTTAAGAACTACATATGTACAGATTGGCAAGCTGCCACACACGCCCAGGTGGCCAAGCCAGTTCATGCATTTTAAATGTTCAAGGGTTGAGTTTGGTCTGTCTTTTCCTCAGCTAAAAGAATCAATTTAGAAAACTGGTGTTAATCAACCATCTAACTGTTTGACACAAGTGTAGGAAATTGTCCAGGGTATTTCTATTTCTCATTGAAATGACGATAAGAAGAAAAATTATTAAAGCCAGATAAGTGGATTGCTAGCACAAACTGTGCTAATTTAGCACAATTACAGCATCCCTGTGGTATTTGTAGTCTCCTCTTGGCCCTCATGCTGTGTGTGACTGCAATTAAACAATTAATATTGCTGATTACTAACCCTCTCACTCTTCTGTCACTCAGTGCCATTCATACGTGCCAACTTCAACTTTTGGTGTCCTGTGCCAGTTTCTTTAATTCTCCAAAACTCCTTTCACATCCTTGGAGAGAATACAGTCGAACTTTTGGGGCTTATTAAGGGTATTTTGCCACTGAAATTCTGTGTGCAGTGTCTGTCCCAGCCTCAGAAGAATCTCTGACAGGCAGCCATATTTGACAGCTCTATGGCTTAATGTGTATATGTCTCTTAACGACTGATTTAAGCTTCTAACTCTAACACTGCCCAGTGATGTCAAATAAGAAAACAGCTTTTAACTTGTCATGCTGAATAATATTTGACATTATACTACCATTTTCTTCCACCTTCAGCCTGTCAGCAAAGAACTGTGGGGAAATTTAGCCATCTCATTTTAACTTTACTATCACTATAATCCATCTATTTTCCATTTAGAATCCATTTATTTTCTATCAAATGCATATCATAGAGTTTTGCAGTTATAGCATCACAATATGTGACGTTGCAATTAAAATTTAAAACAGCCTTTGCTCTTTGTTGAGGGAGAAGAATGTTGATGATGGTGAATTGCAATGATACAGTCAAGAGTTAATCTAAGAAATTTTTTTCTCAATCTTTTAATAATTCTTCAAATCTGTGTGATTTCTCTGACTATATAAGATCACATGATAAAATAAAAATTAAAACGTGATAGAGACTTAATAGTATATGGGTTCTATGCTAATGAGTGATGATAAAAAGTAAGAAAATTCAATAAATACATATACTCACAGATATCTAGAAATACAGTCTCATCAGTCCACAGTCATTTCAAGTAGCATGCTCTAACTTCTAAATTTAGGGGAATCTGACAAGGTCTCATGCTTTCATAAAATTTGGATACTACTTCCTCCCTACAAGTGCTTAGCTTAATAATTACCATATCATTACTGAAATGGCTGCCCTTTCAAGGTCTGTCTTTTTATTAATGTGCTTTTCTGGTAGCTGGCCATTTAAATTTGGCCAGGATGAGCTGTCATGCAGTGCATTAAGTGGATATTGCAGTTTTCTCCCTCCCATCTATGCAAGACTTTCCAGATAAAGAGCACATAAGATCGAAAGGGATTCCTCAGCAATGAAAAATGAAATAATGGTGTCAGAAGGATTTTCAATTTATCAGAGAAAAGGCATAATGAAATCCAATAGCTGCAAGAGAAGGCAGAGACAGACTTACTACAAATAGGGTATGCTATGAAGGATAGCTGTCTATTGGAAAAGCATATCTAAAAATGCAGTGAGATCTATGTTACCTGGATTCTTGATATATAAAAATTGATGACTTTAAAAAATATACATTTTAACTTCAGGGGAAACTATGAGTCCTTTGTCAACTTTTTAAAGTGTTATCTTCTGTTCTGTTCAGTAGATGAAAAATAAGTGATAACAATATCTGTTTTCTCATTTTCCATCTGATGCATATATGTTCTACTGATTTTCAAAACTTTCATTTTTGAACAAAATGAAGAGGGAGTGGGGGGAAACTCTAGCAGCAGTATGATGTGTCTTCATATTTTTAATATTTTTTAATCCTATCTCTTTTTGGTCCTTTTTGCCTGCTAAGAAGGAGATAGAGAACACCTCTTCATCCAGAAAAAAAAATCTGTTGGGAGGAAAAATACCAAAAAGTTGATGACATTTAAGATAAATTTTCATTAAGAGATGGACAAGGAAAACAAAATAGAACACCCAATCCGTAACTGTTTTAACTAGTCTTTTATTATATTCTTTTCATAATGAACCAGCACAAACTAATCCTAAACATGTGGTGGGTGGCTGACTGGGACCTCTCAAGTACCTAGTCCAGCAGCTTCAAAGAAAAGTGATAAATGTTCAATTATATCTAAAGCATGTCAGAAGAAAAGATGAAAATTCACTAAATACTCACACACCATTTGATGAGGAATGAAGATGGCCTTTCCTACTCCTAGTTCAGGATTTTTGCTGAAATAGCATTGTTGGAAGGAAGGGCTAATAAGGAGACAGGATGGGTTTTATCAGTGGTATTTTGCACCATTTTTTTTCATAATTTCACATGTCATTCCTCCAGCTGTTTGTGACTGTTTGAAGGCTTGTTTTATACATACAAAATGAGGATCTGAGTTTGTCTCTCCTTCTTTTGTGTCTAGAGATCTGGTCAAGTCTTTCACACTTATAGAAATTTGCTATTGATTGTGAGCCACAGTCCATGAGGGAAGGGAGTGTCATGGGTCTAATGAAGAATTTTCAGGCCAATAATTTTCATGGTAAATTTAGAGACTGTTTCCTATAAGAGGTGTATCTATGTATGAATGAACCTGTGATTACCCTTAGTTTTTTATAAGTAAACTCATCCACCAGACAAAAAAGAAAGACTATTGCTGATGACATAGGCCACCTACAATTTTTTTTTTTTTCCTAATGGCTTCATATGTTGGACAGAAAAGGATTTTTTTAAGTTCTCTTTGTCCCAGATATACATAGTATCATCATTAATATGTATGTGTATTTTATAAAAGAAAACTCCAATGTCAAAATTGCACATCTTTTGATATAAATGCAACAGGCTGATAGAGGACAATTTTTTCCTTACTGAAGTGCTAATGCAAAACTTACAACGTGTTTCTGTAAAAAGAAGCATTTTGGAATTTGGAGTGGTGAGTCATGTCCCTCTCTCTCAGAAAGGGACTACAGATAAAGGACATATCTTTAATTGCAGCTTGAGATAACACTTTTCCAGTGCTAGGTACAGGGCAGCCAGGCTAACATGGAGCTAATAGCAGGTGGCTGAACCAGCTGGAGTAGAACTGCCACCTGCTGCAACATCCACCATTAATTAACTAACTCATCAGTAAATGCATGGCCTTCTAACTAAGATCATGTGGAATATCTGTATAGTATCTAATGAAATCTATGCTTCTGAATGATAAATCTGAACTCTCAGGGGGACCGGTTATGACCTAATGCTGAAGACACTGAATGAATGTTTAGAGAGAAGCCAAAATCCCAGAAATGCAGAGTTCACAGAGACACATCTCAAGCTGTTTTTTTTGGGTGCAGTCCCAAGTCAGCTGCCCTTTGGGGTCAGGGGGCAAAATCAGTTTTGGCTTGCTGAGAATGCCAGTCTGGAGGCCTGTGATGAGTGCAGCTTCATCTCACTATGGATGATCTACTTCTCCTGAGACAGAAGGTGATTATCAATCACAGAAGGACCTCAATGCTCTGCAGTTCTTTACTGTAAACACTAATCAATAGCAACTCTATTGTTAGCAACCCAGAAGCTTCTGTTCTCTTGGCTTTTGTCAGATGGTGAGGTTTTTGTGTTTTTCCTGTACCAGCTACTTAGGTTACACCTCCTTTTGTAATGAGATTCAGTCATTTGAAGAGCAACATGAGTCAAAGAAGCAGGGGTTGAAGTATCAGCAACAGGCATGGCTTTGAAGCTGCAAAATAACAGTTTGATATTAGTTTAGGAGATCTTGCTAATTTCTAATATAGCTCCTTAAATTCTACCTAAAAACTAGGTTGGTTAATCCTTAAATATTTGTTGATAGAAGGACAGGGCAGGTCTTGAGAAACACAGCTCCTGATGCAGCACTAGTAGTAACTGAAGATAGAATACTTTTATCTTGCCAAAAAGGAAGTTTTTTTGGCACTTTGAGTAAGTCCAGTCAGTGTTCACCTGCTGTATGAGCAGCTGAGATTTCTTCCGTGCAGTACTCATGAAAGAGAAATCCAGAGGAAGGGAATTTTCTCTTCTGTGTCTATTTAGGCATTGAAATCTTAACTGATACAGCTGTAACTGGAAACTACTCAAGTAAACTATCAGTGTAACCCAGTATGTTTGGATGTTTTAAGACAATATTTATTTTTTACATTAGGTCTGGATGATGTAAAGTCAGCAATTTTGGGTCCAATTCTGCTGCCTATGTAAATCAAGTTCAAGTGCAAATGGGAAGTTATTGCTAGGGGCACTTAATGCAAGTTTTCTGCTTGGCAATTTCTATGATCTTTTCTGGCTCACAATCAAAAGCAGACATTGTGGTTTCACTGGAATAAATAATGTAACATGCCTGACCAGCTTGGGGAAATGGCAGGTTTCTGCATTTCAGGTTAATCTCAAGCCAGTAATTCATTCTGATTCTTAGCTGCTGTTCTTGCTATGATGCCAAAATACCAGTTCCTAGGCTGATATATTCATATTCTAATTTTCCAGTAATTAGTGTCCTCCTGAAAATGGGTTCTTTTTCCTTTATTTTCAATCACAATGTTTAATTGCAATTCAGAAGGGAAATGCTGCATCATATTTATGGATTGAAGAGCGTGTGGTAGACAATTACCATAATTTTAAAATACAGCTTGCTTAGAAATAAAAAATAGGTGTTCTGAGTTTGATACATTCTTTGAATTTGAAATGGAAATTATTATAAATATGTAAATAACTTGAGAAAGAAATGAAATTAGTTTTCTATTTTTGTCATAAAAAAGGAAAAATGAAGCTCAGATGTTAAATGTAATTATTTTAAAAAATTAAGAAGGAAGTACTAAACAATTGCAAAAAGCAAAAATTGCAAAAGAGGTTGATCAGGAGAACCTCATAAATAAAGGTCATAGAGAAATCCTACATGAAAGATAGAAATTTTATTTTTATGTTTATTTAAAAGGTTTTTAAATCTACAGAGCCAAGGATAATGCTGTTCACTGCAGAACTGGTTTAAAGAGGAGAGAAAAGCAATTGTCTTGATGCAGAGCATTTTAATGCACATTTCTGCATCTTTTAGTTCTGATCTCAGTGAAGCAGACAAGCAAGATACTGAGACTGTTCAAAGCCCTTAACATGGGGCAAAGGAACAAGATAATTACTCTGATTTGCAAATGGAATAGGTGTTCAGACAAAAACTGGTGTTTCATATAAAATGGTTCTTTCTCATTCTCACTGAAAATGGGCCTGTGTGTCTTTCTGTTTCAAGAATGTGCAGCTTCTTTTGAACAGCAGCAGTAGCAATACTGATTACATGTTTAAGGTGAAGGAGGATGACCACCGTGTGGGTTTGGAGTGGTTTTTTCCTTTGTTTTAAAATCAGTGCATTTTTCATGAGAAAAAAAAAAAAAAGATAAAAAAGTGGAATGTGTGGAATGGCATCAAGCTGTTTTCTCTGCTCAGGTTTGAATGACAGGGCATGATCATCAATAGGAGGTTAGTAGAGAAGTAATTTTTGTTCTTACAGTACAATGCCCTGGTATTTCTGTACTTAAATCATAGAAGATACAAATTATTTTAACAATTTATGAAAAAAGAATCTAATCCCAATTTGGATTTTTTTTTTTTCTGAATGCTAGAATAATAGCAGAACAGGCAATCCCCTTTGGGAACTATTTCAAATCTGAACTCACCAAGTTATATTTTTAATCTCTAAATCCACGCGCCCCCCACCCAAAAAAAAATAAACAAACCCCCCATCCGAAATGGAATAAAAGGGTCCTTTAATTATCCTGTTTTGTGATGTTCAACTTCACATGGTCCTTGATTAGGTCCCAGATTGCCTTTCATTCTCAACATGGCCAAACCTTGATACTTTGTTTTCAGATTTCCATACATTATGCCATCTTTTGTAGCTGTAATTCACAATCCAGCCTTGGATCCTGCCATGTTATGGCATCTCCCACCTTTCACAGGGAAAGGATTTATTTCCCTGAAAAATAAGTATTTTCAGCTTTCCTGGTGATATAACCTTCATGCTGATACTCCTCTAAAATTGAGGAGTAAATATTCCGAGACATGATTTGAAGATTCTTATGGCTGAGGTTGCTTCTATCTAAAAGAAATCTCCTTCTTTTCTTTTCCAAGATCCACATAGCACCTGGGAAGTGGCAGTCTTGGAATACCTTGTGTTTTATTGTAAAAATGCACTCCACTACAAATATGCAAAGGGCTTCCTTTTATCATCATTCAGACTTGTGTGTTGCTCCTCTCCTTTAAAACACTTTCAACTCTACTTCTCAGCAATATGATTAGGCATATATAATTATGGGACAAAATGTTAATAGAAAAATAAAGGTTGTTTAGATGACATAGGACTAATTTATTCCATTAATTAGAGTGAAATTTTATGCAGTTATTCAAAATAAGTAGACATGCAAGTTATTCAATCACTTAATAAATTACCATAAAGCCTACTCTAAATCTAATATCTCTCAATTCCTCTAAGATGAGCATTCTGATATCAATGACTTCAATAAATTCCACACAGGCAACTTCACTTTGGCATAAACACAAACAGTAATAGAGTTAATAGGAAGTATGTTTCTATACCAATTAAATTTGACCTTGAGGACCAGCAAGTCAACTGATATGAGATGGTGTATACTCTTTTTAGGATATTTCATAGTATTAAATCCTATGATGATGTAAATGTAGTCCACAGAGAGATAACTTTTTTGTCTTTCTAAAACCAGGCTGATGTATGATTAGTTCCACAAACCTTCCTCAAATTAGTTTAAAAGTTTTCATTCAGGCCTTTTGTTTTGACAGAAAAGGACATTGCAAGGTAGCTTGGTTAGATACATTTTCTCAAATTATTTTCCGTTAAAAATAAGATCTTCATAATATGCATTTTCAAAAAACCTCCATTATCATGATTTTTTAAAAAATTATTTATTTTCTTTCTGCATAAATGACTTATTTTGATCTCTAAATTAGAAAAAGATATTTCATTCTGTTCTGTAGAACAGCTTCCTCTAATAGTTTTATATACCATAATAGAGGGCTTCAACTATTGCAGTCATTAAACATCTATTGCTGTATCATGGCTTGAAATTGCATGTCAGTAGTATATGTTATGAAATAGATGGAAAAATAATTCTATGTAGGAAGTATTTTTAAATTAGTTCCTTTTTGAAATGTCACATATTAGCAGCCAACTTTTAACAAGCTACATTTTTCCAAAAGTTCCTGAGATGCCATATTTGTTCTTGGCAATTGGATGTGAAAATAAAAGTTGGAAACATTGAGATTTTCAGGAGAAAGCAGTGTTTGGTAATGTTTTGGGGTTTAATCCTCTGATCTTTCTGTAAAGCTTCGTAATCTCACAAATCCAGTTTGGTTGTCAGTGTAAAAAAATGACATAAATGTTACATTAAGAGTTTTACACTTTAAAATCTTGTGTTCAGGTACTGGATGACTCCTGTTTCTTGTGAGAATGATCCCTATTCATTCTTCCCTCAAAGAGCAGCTCTCGTTTAGCACAGAGGATGGCCTTATCAAGCCCACACCAGCAATGAATAAGTGGCCATTCCAGAACCTCCTGAGCTCAGGTTTCCTCAGCTTCTTCTCTTTCCTGGATGGCTACAAGTACCAGCCTGATTTCCCCTGAGTCTGAGAGTTGAGCATCTGTCTCAAAATTAAATGGAAAAAGTATTTAACATACTACTGAAACATCAATTAATAAGCACGTGGCACAACACTATTGTCTGGTGTTAAATGTTGGTCCAGCTATTTAGTTAATGAAAACACTTTAGCTCTTGCCAACTTATTAGTGTCAGCTGATTGCTTTCTGGGTTCAAACCCCACAGGCATTCAGTCTGGAAAGCAAGGACTAAGGCAATAACTGGATTTAAATCTGAATGCTGCAGACTAGTCATTATTTTTATGCTGCGTGCTTCATAGCAGTAGGAAGATAGTCAGCAACAGTGGTGGTTAATATACATCCTTCTTATAGTTTTGAAATATGTTTTAATAATCAATATCATTTCAATATTTTCACATGATATTTTTGTAATAATGATATCATATTTTTCCCTTACTTGTCAAAATGAGTTGTTCCCATATGTTTTATGAATGTGGCATCCTATTTAAGATGAATAATTATTTAGAAATTCTCTTATATAGTATCTTCTCATGTGTTAATCAGAAAAACTGTTTCTGACTAAATTTGAGCTCTTCAGACAAAATAATATTTCCTGAAAAAAATTGGATTCAGCAACTGGTATCACTTGTGTCGTTATTAATGTTTCATTGGACTAGTATTATCTGTAAAGTAATAAGGGCTTGTCTGTGAATCAATACTGAGGATAGGTCTTTGAGAAGAAGTAAGCCTGTTCACTTTAAAGTGTATTACTAACCTGAATTAAGATTGTGAAACAGTACTATCAAAAAGAATTAAAGCCATTTTAAATTGGTTTTACATAATTTACTTTGGAAGACAGCAGAATTAAATTTGTTGAATTCAGACTTCTTTATTTATTTAACCTGGATGGGGCTGTCCAGAGCAGGACTCCAGTGACAACAGCCGTTAGATACTCCGTGATTTAAATCAAAAAGCAAAATGCAGAGCTGGGGCAACGGATCCCTTGGGTGCTGAGGGCCAGGGTCCTTTTTGTCCTCCCTGTCTGATCTTCCCAGGAAGGAGCTCTCTGCCCACATTGGTGTTCTGTTACCTTCACCTGTGGCTCCAGCTGTGGAAAACACATGGAGGGATGTGACCTTCCCAGCAGGACTGTAAAGCTTTCCTTTAGCTGTGTGCTTGGATGACACCTGTATACATAACTCTTCCCATAAATTGTGAGATCAGTGGATTTAGGTGCTCCCTCAAATTCACCTAATAAATCAGTGAAAGCAGCTTTCCAAGACACATGCTCCCTGTTCTAAAAACAGGCTGAATGCTGGTGAAGCAAAGTGTAGATGCTCCATATGAAAGGGGAGATGGAAACGAAATGTATTTGACAGGAGAGGATGGCAAGTGGGGTCCCAGCCTGCTCTAAGGGTGATGGATAACAGACAGAGATGGATGAGAAGCAGCAGAGCTGTGAATGTTCTTCCTGGCCAGGATAAATAGCTGGAGAGTCGTGTATTGAGGGCAGCCAGAGGAGATGCAGTGATAGAAGGAGTGAATAAAAGATAGATGCGCCACCAACCCCTCTCAAATGGCAGTAGAAATTTCACAAGATTTCAGAGCTAAAACCAAAAGATTTTTAAACTTTTTTTTTGTGGAAAGAATAATCTTTGAAGTGTGTATATATATATATATATATGTATGTATGTATGTGTACATATTTATATATAAGTATAATCCCCTATATTTTCTTCTGGAACTTTGAAGTTGGTTTCAAACAGTAATACCAGAGCTCAAGGATTTTTTTTTTTGCATTTCTTTTTCATTTCCCTCAGCTTTCCTCTCCTCAGAGAGGGAAAAAAAAAGGGAGCAGGAAGATACTAAGATTATGAGTGGCGAAGGGACTCCTTTTCCCAAAGCAATTTTTAAAAGCTACAAGAAAAAATGCTAATAGCGTTGAAGTTTGGTATTTATTCTAGGAGAGAAAAGCCTCCAAATAATAAGAACAGCAGGGAGTTAATTCCATTCTAATTTAAATAGATATGGATAAATAAATAAGTCACAATGACAGAGTTTTAGCTATTGGAGGAAACAACCAGAGGAAATTGCAGATTTTGTAGATGTTGAGTCTGCAGACAAGGTTTGTTAGCAGGGTTTTTGATGATCTGTACTATAAGCCCTTATTGTTTTGAAATAATTGAATTTCACATTGTTGTGGAAGTAAAAAGTTTTGGAAAGGAACGTGTCGGGTGCAATCAAAACCACCATGGCAGTAGCAATCAAGTGATCAGGCAGCAAACAGGAATGCTCTTTGTGAATTCTTTACCAGCCAAGGCAATGCCCCAGCCTCTATCCACAAATTCCTTGGACGGAAAATTACTTGGATGGAGGCAGAGGAGGGTGTAAATGCCCGACCTTTGGAAGAAAGAAACTGGGAGGGGTGGGTGAGATGAATGGCAGGCTGGGTGGCTGCAGAGCAGGAGACCTTCAAGGGGAACAGTGGCTGCATGTGTAACCCTAGGAACAGAGCAGGGAAACAGCCTGGCAGTCATACAGGAGGCTGCAGTACTATGTGGCACATGCTGAAATTTAATTTTTCACTGTGTTGTTTTTGTTTTGTATCTTAACAAAGCTTTCTTTCAAGACTGGGTGTCTTGGTAAAAAATGAGTTTTAGTTAAACATCAGTTAGTTAATAATTTTTTTTTCCTTTTGAAGCTCACTGAAGGTAACACAGTAAAAGGTAACATTGTCTGGCATGTTAGATGGGAAGGAAAACTTGATGAACTAATGATCCCTTCTAGCCTCAAATCTATGAATCTATTACCAGCTTGACTTATCAAGATTAAATGTTTGTTTGCCCTCCTTTTCTCTTGCACAGCAAGAACAGCAAGGGAATATTCATTGTGTTTGGGCTGCTGAGGAAAAAGCATTATAGAATTACAATCTTACTTATCTTCTAATTTGCTTTATCCCAGATTTTTTTGGGGCAGTGTCTTACTATAATTACAATTAATACCATTCTGAGTAAAAATTGCGTAGCTGCAACTGGAATTTGGGAAACTGTAACAGCAAAAGCTTGTCAAGTGATTAATGCATGTGTGGGATTTAGGATGGCACATTTTTATAAGCTGTCTAGGAAGCACTGACACTGGTGGATGGCAAGCTCTCAAAGAGCAGTCGAAGATGATTATAGATAGGGTCGCCATTGGTTACAATGATGGAAGTACCTGATTAATGACTTGCAACAGTAAAGGAAGACCAGAGATTAAAGTAGGCAAGGCAGTCAGCCTGTGCTGATGGAAGACAGATGGTTTCAGGAGAGGAAATGATTTTTGTAACCCAAAAAATATGTGAGTGAACATGTGTGATAGCAAAACCGTATAGAATTAGATTTTTTGTGTTGAATGATCTGTGTCACTATTATGCACCTAATGAAAGATCAATGAAGGTAACACAAATAAATGTATCTTATTTAAGAAATTGCAGTTTTTGAAAATTAAGCTGGCACCCTGTAGGAATCAAATGCTCACATGAAGAAAACACTGTAGTTCAGTGGGGTAATGTTTTCTCATAGCATTGCAGAATCTGAGCCTCCAAAACTCCTTTAGCATTGACATCCTGTTTCATTACCCTTCACCTGAAATCAGCATCCACTAAGATAAGCTGATCTCTGAGGGAACTGTAGAGCATTATCAGCATCAGCACCACAACAAACTTTTACCTTCTTTGTTATTTTATTATCAATGACTGCAATATTCACCATATTTGCTTAGCATCTATTCTGAGCAAGTGAACTCCCTTCTTGAGTGAACTACATTCTTGAGAATGTTGCTCATGCAAGAAGGCTCAAGTTTTGTCTTCATTTTGATAAATGTCTATGCTTCCCTGACCAAGGCCCCTAAAGAATTTCAAGGACTTCCCTGTTCTGAAGAGTTTCTGATCTATCATGAATAACTTTCTTAGACTAATTGTGTTCATTATTTCTATTATATCTAACTGGAAATATATGCCTATAGAAAACAAACTGCGCAGTTCCTGCTCTGACTCCAGGTAGCTTATGGCATTCTTTATTTTTGCTATAAATTTAGGATAGGTGATTGGTAAGCTCCATTTATCCTTGAAAAAGTAGCTTGTGCATTTCAGTGCAAGAGCTACAAGGGTGTGATAGCTTTGCTAGGAAAGCAATGTGTCAGGGACAATCTTGTCAATTATCCTACAGTCTTTACTCTCTCAATATCAAAGGAAATTATTGAAGAAGGGGTGAAACTTGAACACCTCAGGAGTCCTTTGCCTTCTCTAGATCTGATTTTAGCTAAGATAAATTATCGACCATATGCCAGACATGCCTTGTGGAAATGACAGAAGATAAAAGCCAAGACAGTGATTTCTGCTTGTGCCTTCAACCCTTCACAGCGGTAACAAACCTCTCTATGTCAACGGGAGATTCCGTTTTGTAAAATTTGTAAAACAATTCCATTTTGTGTATGAATCCTGAAATCACTGGAAACCTGTGATTCAAAGATCAGCATTGCTAAAATGTTTTCTGAAATTCAGACTCAGCATGGCTTTTGATTTTTTTTTAATTATTATTTTATTTATTATTTTCCTTTTTTTAAAATTATTACCACTTGTTCTCTGTGGTCATTGTTACTTTGCTGTGCCTTAGTAGTTTGATATATTAGATCATAGTATTATCTCTGGTAATCTCCTGCTGAATGTGTGTGTGCTTAATATCTGTTTGTAACCTCTGGTGTTTGACTAAGGGTCATTTGGTTTTTCACGTGAGCTAAGAATTTATCACATTTCCAAGTGCCTTTCACTCATACTCACAGAAATACATTGTTGTTTTAATAACAGAGGTTTTTAGAGATGAAGAAAACCCAACATAGGCCTAATTGTAAAAGCAGTGACAACCCAAAAGTTAAATCCAGGTGATTACAACTGATGGATGGTGTTGAAGCATTTTGGATACAAAACCAGATGTTTATTTACCAGTACGTGCCCTTTTTCCATTTGCCAGACCTCAGGTACCATCTGGAGCATGGTTAAATGGGTTAAAGGATGGGAGAAGAGCTACAGGTATGAAAAATTTTACTTGCTTTAAGTGATAGATCAAAAATTATAGTCAGTACACACCTACGATTTACTTTTTTTTCAGGATCAAGAAAAAGAGGTATTTCAGGAGAGAATGGTGAAAACAGTATAATTTTCAGTATTAAATTATGTGAGTTCAACTGATGCAAAAGAGTTGAAGAAATCCGTTGGCCCATGTTAAAAGAAGTTGTTGCATTCTGCTACTGAAAATATATTGATGTGCCTGTGCTTTGAAGCAAAACCGAGGATGTGCTTTTAGAACTCCCTGTGATATTGGTTTACATATGTTCCATAATTCCTTAGATCTTTAGCAAAAAAATCCCACAAAGAAAATGTGTTCCAGTCCAAGGAGTGCAAGAGCTGCAGCCCCCAGGGATGCTGAGACCATGGTGAACATGGGCTTGGGCACACTGGATGAAGGACACAGTCTCTCCAGCACTCTGTAGTGCAAATTTCAGAGGGTGAAAAAACAGGCCAGGAGAATTTCTGTGCAGACGAAGAAAGTGACAAGATCAAGATGTGAAGTTTACAGCAGGGGGTTTGAAGAAGGGATATCTGAGATTCATTATTATAATTCTTTATTTTCTGCTTTGAAAATTCGCCCAAGCTTTAGATATTTGTCCAAAGCACTTGCACACCCATCAGTACATCATCTGCCCCCAGTTCTGCTGTTGGATCTTGACAGTTCTCCAAGCATATGCAAAGCAGTTTTGTATAAGAGTGACAATTCATGAGTAAGTGGGAGATTTGCCTTCATGTGAACTCTTCTATTGATTAATGTAGGTGTAATCAATCTGATCTTTCTAAAGATCACAGTGTTTATTTAAGTGTGTAGCTCATATTTCTATCCAGGAAATTCAGAGCAGGCAATTCTTGCAAAGAACTATTTCATAGCTCATCTTGTCTTAAGTTTTTAAGAACATTCAAACTCTAACAAATATCCTGCACAAAGAAACCCATCTATTCATGATTATAGTCTGCCAGAAATCACAAAGGCAATGAGACCACTAGCTGCTGATGGAAAGGGTCTTACACAATCTGCCATCAGAAAGTATTTTCTGTAGGTATCTACACGGAATTGTGCTTCAGATGTGAAGGCTTTCTTTGATCTGACTCTGAGCTTCTCCTAGTGGGTGATTTTATAGAGCTCTTCCAACCTATAGATGAAATAAATATTTAAATGAGACATTGGAGGAGGTGATTTCATAAAAAACCCAAAATCTTAGGGCACCCGTTATTGGAAGTACAGACCATAATGTATATTAGAACCTGCAGCCTTTTGCTTTTAGAGTCTCTTTAATTGTCCTAAATTCTGGGCTGAACTATATATACTCTATTCCAGCTCAGGTCATTAATAGCCATTTCATCAGCAGGTTTTGTGCTAAAATCTTTAAGAATATTTCATTCTTGTTCAGACTCCTTTCTTTCTTGTCTCTCAGGCTTGAGAATGAAGGTTTATTTTGTTTGGTTTGGGGTGGGTTTTTTTTGCTGTTTGTTTTTGTTTATTTTGTAAAACAGCCACCTCATTAATCTAGCAGTTAATTTTTATCTGAACCAAGAGAAATGCCAAAAAATAAGCCAATAAAACAAGATCCAAAACACTTAGCAATATTCTTTGAAGCCTACCTGCATATTTGTCTCCATTTAACTCCTCTTTCTCATCTGATCTATTCACAAGCTAGTATTGTATAATGTATAACAAAAAGAGCAATATTATTCTGGTCAGAATAGCAGGCAGAAGTGAAAGGTACTATGTGCCCTGCTAAGTTACCCAGCTGAAAGAATCTCTCCAGCTTAACATGTCTTTTTCTCTTTTCAAGCGATACCAGTTGTTTGCAAGATTGTTGTACTCCCTGGTGCTAGTGCCGACCTCTGAAAATTTCACCAAGCAGAATTTACAGCCTTCCAGGGAGAGATAAGACCAGCCATCACTGCAATCTTTAGATTATGGTTTTAGCTGTTACAAATTCAAAGTTGTTGGTCCTTTGCCAACCAACACATTAGCACAAACTTTATGCATTAGGTGTTTGCAGCAAAACAATTCAGACTTGAAATGTATAGATCTTCCAAGAAGAAGTTTCCTTGTTATTTATGTTACTAACCTTTGCAATTTTGTTTTGCTGTTTGAGAGAGTGTAGTCTCTATAAATAACAGAGGTAAAGTTCTAGGCTTGTAATCAGTCAGCTGTTATTTAAAAGAATTGAAAAGTGCTGGTTTCAAATTCATCCCAAAATAAGTATCAGTGTCTGACAAAGCTGCAAGATTTCCTGCAAAGCAAGATTTAGTGTCTTTATTTAAGACAGTAGTTTCTGGAAAACTCTAGACACAATTGAGCTTAAAAGACCACAATTTGTGTATGATTTGCAATATTCTCAGGGACCTGTTTCTCTTCTGACTGTGAGTCTATTTGGGCATATCTACAGTACCTTTAATATAATGCCATTGACATGGAAAAAGTGATAATTTGACCTTTTATTTTATTGAGGAGTATTTCTGACATATCTGTGAAAATTGAATTAGCTTTTTCAGTTTAATACAGTCAGATTCATAAAGCTGGATGATGGCTGAGGCTGGTGCAAAGCTTTTGCAGGTAGCTTAGCACTGAAGATGCTGTCACTGGAATCACTTCATGAATGAAACAGAAGAAACTATTAATGCAGTTGATACAGAGGTTTCTTTTCCTCCTTCTAAAACTAAGTGCTTAAATATGGCCTCAGAAGAGGATTTTGTGTATATGTGGCAGCTGCTGCATCATTTTTATCAGTGGTATTGTTTCCAGTCAAACAGATTTTTTTTTTTTAATCAATCAGAGAGAAAACAGTCATAATTAACCACTTGGGTGTGTCTGATGCCCTGACACTCTGCTTTCCTTCCTTTAGTCAGGTTTGAAAATATTTATCAGTCTCAAGTTAAACCCACAGAAAAATGACAGATATTAATTCTACTTTTCTACTTTTCTACTTTCTGGCTCTCACCAGAAATGCTTTGTCTCTAGCTCTTGCTTTTGCTCTGAGGCAAAACCTAGGAAACCTGTTTTCATGAGAAAATCAGAACATGCAGTGTATGTCTATTGGGGAAAAAAAAAATAAAATACTTATTCTATTTTATCCACTATACTCCTGATCTAAGTCTTTTGAAAAAACAGATTGCTGGAAATGGAGACACTTTGACTCTACATTAATAACATACATGCTAGAATGCAGATGCTTAATTAAATTACCATGGTAATGGTAATTTAATGGTAATTAAGTTGCAATGGAGTAATTTAGGTAGGGATGTGCCAGTGGAGGTTATGTTGCTCACCGTGTTTCAGCTCAAATAGACCCAACTAACTAGGCCAAGTCAGGGCTTTGTCCATGTAAGTTTTGGATATCTCAAGGAATAGAGTCTTCTATTTAATGGCAGACACAAGATTTGATTCTCCCTTGCCATTTGCCTCCTGCAATTCTCAGTTTTGCCTAAGCAAAAGTGATTATGGAATGCTTCAGGACTGAAAGGCATTTTGTACATGCACTTTGCAGAGGTCTAAAAATCTGCAGTTAAATCTCAAATCATCCCTCAATCTCAAAGTTTAGAGACATCTGTGGGATTTCACCACTGTAAGCTCCTCAGGGGAGGCATGGGCTGTGGAATTCCTCTTCATCTTGAAAAACGCTTCTCTTTTTATTTTCTAAAATTCTTCTTTGAGGAGTTGGTAGTGGCCTCTTGACCTGAAAATATCTTCCACTTCCATTTTAAGACCTATAATCTTTCTTCTAAGAAGCCTAGCTGTAAGGCATCTGCTTTCTCTGATAAAGGATCTACCATTTATTCCATTACTGCTGCTCTGTCCTGAAGGTTTGTAATCATCCTGGTGATGTCAATGCAAATTCCTTCTTGAAAGTCTCAAATTGTAGAGATTTGTGGTAATCAGACACAAGATGAAATAGTGACCACACTAAAACAGGGTGTATTGCATTATGGTTCAGGCTTATCAGAAAGCATTTTTGCTGTTTTTAGAGCAATTCTGTAGGACAGTTAATCCTTTGGGAAGATGTTAGTTTTCTGTTTGATGCTTGTAAGAATTAAAGGTGCTAAGCACTTTCCAGGAAGAAGTGTTTAAAAAAGTAACTCTTAATTTACGCTTGTAATGGCTCACCCTTGTTAGCTTTTAAAGAAAACACTTCTTTTTTGCTTTATACATATAAAGAGTCATGATAATTGGTTTAAGGGATGTCTATATAATGCTACAGTATTTCCACTTAGATTTAAATTAAGATGTATTAAAGTAAAATTCATCATCCAAAAAAGACAGATTGGGGGAATCTAGTCTCACATTTTGAATGAAAGATATTTTACTCATGTTTCCTTTTTTGAAATGAAATTAACATTTCACATGTTATATCTGGAGATGTGTTTCAGCAGCATCACAATTTCTCCTGTCAGATATTTGCATGACTCTTTTCCTTGACTCTGGCTGCTGGTGCATACACAGTGTGTGGGCTAAAGCAGTGGGTTGTGAGGACTGGGGTATCCTACAGCCTGCTCCTGGCAGTCACTTCCCTCCTGCTGCTCCTGTCTGCCCTTCCATGGCCTTTCCCAAAACTGGTTTGTTCATATTTAAGGATGGCATAGGTTTTTGTAGCTTTGTTATAAATCAATATTTCAAAATTTCACCTACAGTGCTCATCCTCAAAGAAATGTCAGGGAGGTGGAATGTGCATTTTGGAGCAACTGAAGATGGAGTGCTACTCCCGACTTTGAGGCAGAGGGAGAGAATATTTATTGAGTAGCATGCATTTGTTTCAGTGAATTACATGGATCCAAGCAAGAGGGAAAATTTGGCACAGTATGGATACGTCCTGCTGAGAAAACCTTAGAGGATTTAGGATCCAGGCTTCCTGTTTTATCTGTACCTAGAAGTCCACCCCCTCCAACAGCACTGTTGCTGTAAGAGATTGGTTCAATGTAGTCCTGGAGGGCAGAGCACTGCAGCCTGTTCCCACTGCCAGCACAACATGATGTTCCCAGGTTTTTCCTCCTCCATGTCCTCAGACATGTTTGACCTAACTTTGTAAACATAATATGGCAAAAGTCATGAGGATAATGTTGCAGGCTGAAAATAAAATTAATATCTGCAGTACTTCATTCTGTCATTTTTTATTACCTCAAATGTCAGGTCAGTCTTCATTACATACAGGACTAAATGCATCCTTTCTTGCTCTCCTTTAATGGTATTTTCTCCCAGCCCTCTTTGTTCTATATTTCTTGTCTCCTAGTTCTCAGCAGCTTTCAGCCTGTTTAGTACAGTCATATTCCTCTCTTTTTATGTAGTTTAGCAGGCCAAATATACGAGTCACTATTCCTAGCTTTATTGTGCTTAAACCTGTGTCTGTATTGCAGCAATGAATTGGTAATTCTGTGATATTATTTCTAATATGATGAATCAAGCCACAATTTTTTTTGCAGTTTCCCCAATTTACTCAGTCTCTGATGGTTCAGCCTAAAAAATGTACAAGGGATGTATCTTTGCATCTTCTATTTCAACAGTTTCTCTGCATTGATTTTTTAAATTTTTGTATCCTATATTTCAGTAATTATTTCTCCTGGTTTGTATTTCTCCTCTTATATTTTATTGGTATCTCCATTCTTTTAAGTACTTTGGGATGCATAAAGCAGTTCACAAATGCAATTAGAGATAAAACATACACAATGAGATAAAGACATCATAAAGCATTAAAGTAAATCTCAGTGGTCTCGTGACTGGAGCCATGGGAAAATATTAGAAGCTTGTTTCTTCTTCAAAACTTAGCCTAGGCTACAAATCTACTTAATTGAAGATAAATGCTTCTGTGCTGAAATGCTGAAGCTCAGGACAGTGGGGTTCAGCTTCCAGCTTTACAAAGAAATTCCTCTTAGGCTCCCACCTGAACAGGTCACCAAGTGAAATTCTCTACCTGATGGACTATGACAAGGCTCAGAGAGGATGACAATTAACTCTTCTGCTGCCTCCTTGGTCACACCATAAATTTTGTGTCGTGAAGATATATTCTTTCATAATAAATTGAACAGTGAGACATGTTTCTCTTGGCTACATAAGGGTGTCTTGTTTTGCCAGTTCTTGAGTGATTTCTTTTTCTAGTATGCATGCAGAAAACCCCCAGGCTGAGAGAACAATTTATCCATCTGTCCTTCCTGGCACCTGCCTCCTGCAAGCCTCTCCATCCCTCTTCTGTCACTTAGGATGAAACCTGTCCTATTAAATACAGGAGATGACTAGATTCTTGTCACACACTGATTAAACTTCAGTTTCCAATACAAAGGAGTACTCTCCTAGGCCTCTGTGTAAAAGAATCTTGCCATAATGAACAGATTTAGTGAAATTCTTTATTTGAACAATATTACTAATCTAATCTGAAAATCTAATTCTCTTTAATTATTTGTTATTTCATATTTATCCTGAATGGCTTGAAAATGCAAAGCAATAATTCTCACTATCATAGCATATTGCCAGTTAATGTTTGGGTAGAGGAAATTCTTATGATTTCTTAGTTGGGAATGTAGACTCGATTTCTTTCACAGAGTGGAATAGATAGAAACATCTTTCAGTTAATGTGTGCAATTCGGGTTTCTCCTACTGCATTATGCACAAAAGCAAAGCAGTGGGGGAAGAAAAAAATCAGCCTGATCAATAAAAGACCTTTCTTTTTTAAACTTTTTTGAAGAGTAGGGAGGTTTGTTATCTTCTGATCCCTACTCATTCTTTTTCATTGCAGTCCAGCTAGATAGCTTCTTAAAATGGATTATATCCACAATGATAAATGGAGGAGTTTGTATTGATTTACTAAAATCACACTACAATGACATAATTAGTCTACTTATGAATTGTGTCTACTGTGGAGTTAAAAAAAAGGACAGCAAAAAAAAGTTCCTGTGTGCTCACCGAATACTGAAAAAACAAAACCAACACACTTCCACATAACATTATGACAGAGACTTTGAAAATGCTCTTTTTTGCATTCTCTATGGTTACCCACACAGATTTCCATTGCAGAGTTTCACCTGTAGAGTTCTTTGACTTTCATCCAAGAAAGCACTTAAATATTTACTGAGCATTTCTGGTTGTTGCTTTTTTTGGCACCCAATTCTCCCATTCTGTTTGGCTGGTTAGACCTCCTTAGCACAGGACTAATGCATGTGCAGGTGTGTTCTGTTGTGCTGGGAGAAAACATTCATTCCATTTTTTACAGTAAGATTAGCATCTGCTAGGGGTTTAGCATCCCACAGGACTGAGAGCCAGTTAACTCTGAAATTCTAGAAACAATGCAGCTCCTCACTTTCTTCTCTTGTGCTACATCAGCTTGAACACATCTGCAAACTTCATGATAGTAACGTGAATCCTGACTCATGAGCTAATAGTAGGTGACAGCAAGGAAAAGAGGACTGCTTAAAAATAAATTTTAAAAAATAGCAGGAGAAAAGGGAACAAAAGACTGTTTGATCAGTTGAGGAAAAGCAGCAAATTGAAATAATGAGGTAAGCTTTTTTGCAAAGTCCTGAAAATGTATCCTCAGAGTATTTGTCCTTTTTGCTTTTTTTCCTTTATTAAAATAATGCTTACCTGGAAGGTGATAAAGATAAACCTGAAATTTTTAAATAAGCAACTGAAATCTAAGTAAGCCCTTAGGATTCATCTTACAGAAATTCTTGAACCTTATATTCAAGGTGGTGATATTTTAACCACCATAATCATAACCTGACAATACAATTTTCTAGCTAAAAGAACACAGTGGAAAGTATAGAAAAAGTGTATAATACATCTCCATACATAAATACTATCAATTTTATTATTTGTTGGGTTTTGTGGATTTTTTTGGTTTTGTTTGTTTGGTTGTTTCTAATTAATTAATAACATGTTTAACAGGTCTGAGAATATACAGCTTCTGTTTGTGGCGCTGTCATTTGCTGATTTAGGTGGTCAGTCTGAACTCTAAAAAAATATGCAAGAAAATTCATTCAGTGCAGAATTCAGGTATGCTGAGAAATGAAAAATACTCAGTGGTAACTGAAATTAGGAACAGCAGTGTCTACTAATCCCCCATTACTCTCAGATTGTGGCATAAAATGTAATTCCACTGTACTCCTCAATTCTCCTTGAAATTCTATCTCCTTCACAGATCTGAGTTATGGAGGAGGGGCTGTATCAAGTACAGAAAGCTAAAAACAATCCATGCACAGACAAACCTATGAGGAAAGACACATTTCAGAGATGAGAACCTCTGGAAAATTCATTCTTCTCCCTTTTCATGAAAAGTCTTCAGTCTTGTAAGCCTTTTCTCAGGTCTGCAGTGATGCCTATTTGTCCATGAAGATAATGAATGTTGCAGTCTATATAATCCAAGACAACTATTGGCTTTTCTTAGAGACATCATTGCAAACATAATGATATGGAAGGGGAGAAGTAGGTGGGTATTTGTGGGTTGTCACTGACCTGTGTAAAAAGCTCACCAGCTGTCACTTAGCTAAAAGCACAAAACAGTGAGAATGATTCCATTTTTGCCTCTGCTCAGAGGTGTAAACCTTAAACCACTACCTAGTTTGGAAGCAAGAAGCTGGTAAGGAGGAGATTCTGATTCCTGATTTTTACAGGCACATGGCTGGCAACAGTGTGTCCAACGTCTTCATAGGGAGGTGATGTTCCTCAGACACTATTTAGCCCACTTTGTAATTTCTGGAATTTTCTGCTGGTCTCACAGTTTCTGAGTTGTTGATGTCTCTCTACTATGAACCTCAAAACCTTGTGAGATTTGCCCATAACAAGGGTAATTTCTTTGCTGTTGTGCATGATTTTTAGGCAGCATACTGAGAAGCGTTTTAATGAAGACATCCATTTAAAGTAAGCTACTACCATCTGTTCTGCCCTCTAATTACACATAGGGAAAGGAGAGAGAGAGAGAATTGCATCATAGAGACAGCAAGGATAAAGAAGTGACATAAAGGTGTGCCAGTCTCCAAATGTGGCCTGCATCACTTATGCTGCTTTCGTGATTCATATACAAATGGAAGATGAAACTGTTCCCTTGTGAAAGGAAAAGTTCCCTATGATAGTAATTTGTTTTCAGGATATCTGAAATGACATATCTGTAACAATGGATACCAGTGTGTTCTGTTTTGGTGTCAATTACTTAGTCCTGGGGAAAGCTATAGATGTGAGTTGTGTGTGTTTGAGGTAAAATAAATGTTAAAAAATATGATCTGTTAGGCAGTGGATTTAGACTCCAAAGAATTGAGTTGAATTCCAATTTCCATCTATTTCAACCTAAATAAACAACAATTGGGTGTCTAATTTCAAATATAACTCTAGATTTGATGTTCTGTGAGTACTGGTACTGGCTCATAATACAAGAATAACAGCCCTCTTATTGCATAGGAGTGCTGCCAGGATTCAGTCAATTTAATGTTTGTGAGACAGGAAGGCTCTTGCCTGACAGGGAGCATGTAAGATGCACTGAGATACAAGAGCCTTGATGTGATTCCCTGCAGCCTTTTCTGCAATGTTCATGGCAGCAGTTTGTGCTACTTCTACTTATATCTTTGCAGAAAAGGTGGGCTGGGCTGACACAAGAATGCTCCTCAATCCCTCAGTGGTGTCAAAACCATATATCCTTGTTCCCAAAGGTGCTGCCCAGTATGGTTCACACAGCTGCAGTGGAAAATCTCCTGTGGTTGTAATGTTAATCAGAATCTTCAGACATGAGAGGGGTGGCTAAGCAAGGAAACCATCAGCTGCTTGGAGACACTTTCCTCTCTCTGATTATATGAGGTGTGAGGACTCAGAGTCTCTCTCAAGGCACTATGCTGCAGCTGCTGGTTGGCAATTATGTGCTGCCTGAAGCTGGGGAAACGATGACCTCCTGAAGCAAATTCCTGCAGGTCCTGCAATGTGTTTATGCATTCACTTAAATTATTAGAGGATTTTATCTGAAGGCGTCTCAGCACACTACACAAACTGAGCATGAACAAATTCCCATTTGATGCAGAAAAACAAATTCAAAAACGTAACAAAAAGGAGACTTGGATGATAGTTAATGAATCCTTCCTGTCAGGGAGGATCAGTTGGTGTTTGATCAGTGTGGACAATCACATAATTGTGTATTCATGCACCCTTTCTTAAATATCCATTGGCAATTAAGTGGTAGGAAGCATGGTGTTCAAAAGGAGGAGAATCAAACCTATAGATCTTCCTTTTTTTCCATTTCTCTGTGTTCCAGCCTGAAAATCTGGGAATGTGTATCTTGTCTCCCATCTGTGAAAGGGTTCATTACATCCTTTACCAAAATATTGAAAAACGGAGCAAAATTCTCTCTCCATCTTCTTCCCCCAACAAACCCCAGTAGTAAAAGTGAACAAAACAAGTTGTTCAAAGACATGGCCATTTACCAGTGTGCAAGTGCAATCAATTATTTGCCACGCTGAGGTTTTCACCAATATCATTAAATGGTGTTTGAGTAAAAGGCATAAAATCCAGACCTTCACTAACCAGTAATAATTTTCTGCAACCATATGGCACAAGAGGATTTCAGCCACGGTGAATGCTCTCACATGCTTGTTTCAGTTAATGTCTCAGGCTCAGAAGGGATTGCAAGCCTGGATTTAATCATGTTTCTAAAACTAGTTGAACTCTTAGGCACTATAGGAATGCAAATTACTATTAAATTTGAATCCTGAACATAGAGCTCAGAGGGCAGTGTGCTCTTGATGCATTTCTCTATATGTTACTGTGGCAAATAAAAGATGGTGCAGAAAAATCCTCAGCCAGCCCAAAAATATGTATCATTCTGCTTTTAATTATGGAAAAAGCAAACTCCAGGCTGGTTTTGTGAAAATGCACTTACCAGGAAGCACTGGAAATGTACCTACATTTGTAATTATGATTTGGGTTCTTGATGACTAAAAGGCCATGCCAGGACAGGGCTGCTCAGGAGACTGGCAGGTGCTGTCCTTCATATCCCTGCAGACAAAAGATATTTGTATGGCTCTGAACTCTCTTCATACACAGGTCATTGCTGCTTGGAGGAAAATCAGTGGGCACAGGACATTCATGTTCTGGGGTTAGGGCAAGTCTAAAGTACCACACAATGCACAAGGTTGGAAGGGATGTCTGGAGCACATCTGGTCCAAGGTCCAAATGCAGCTACATCAAGCTCTCCAGCTTTATATTCAGCAAAAGTGCCCAAAATTTTGGTGTGTATTGGGATTAGGGAAAAGAAGAGGAATGGTTTCATAGCACTTCTGACATCCTCCTTAAAAAGAAATGTGCTCTAAATCTGCCCCATAGCTCCCCTGAGACAATGTGCTGTCTCTCAGAAGAGAATGCATCATCTGAATATTAATGTCATTTTGTAACAAAGGTTCTTGATTGAGTTGTGTGAGCAATATTCCTTTACATAGCTGAGAAACCTTCCCAGTCATCTAATTCCCCAAAATGGAGATTGCAAGGTCAACCTGCCTGAAACAGAAAATGAAACTAGTATTGAAAATAAATGTAAATGATAAATGATCTTACTACTTCTCTGTTATATTTTTCTACAGTCAGCAGACTATAGTGAAGAAATCACCTTGGATTTACTTTCTGGTTCTCTGCAAATACAGAAATTAGTTTGTGAAACAAATACTTCCAAGAGTCTCTAGTGCACAGATAGTATGTCTCTAATCTAAAATATTTTCATGTATGCGCAATGCTCCAATAAAAGAAGGAAAGATATTTTATATCTTTCTGTGTAATAACATATTTTGATGGTCACCAGTGAAACTAATAATATAAAACTATTTCAACATTCCAGGTAATGTTATTAGCAGCTTTTTAGTTCTAAGTGACACATCAAATAGAAAGGAAAAACAATTCCCAAAATGTACAATAATGACACTTTTTTGGATTAATTGTTTGCATCTATAAATTATGTCAAGCAATTTAGGGTCCACACTAGAAAGGACAACATTGTTACTATTATTATTATTATTGCTATTAATTGTTATTATTTCTGTTCTTTGCCAATATACTTGTAGAATCATAAGAGGTACTTCCAATGAATTATTTTGATGTTGCTTTATTTGTTTTGGAGCTTTCTCAGAGCTCAGGAAAAAAAAAATGAATTCTGAGGTGGTCTGTGGAAATAAAAATATTTTGATTCCTTTGTTAAGGTATGAAATTTCTATTTTTTAAAAAAATTTGATATCTATTGGTTTCTAGACATATCTTAGCATTGGCAGAACATTATTTCAAGGTCAAAAGCTAAGTATTTCTTTTGCGGAATAAGCATGAATGCTAATTAGGTTAACAAGTTTGTGGGTTGGGTATTCAAGCTGAAATAATTAGCTTGAAAATTATTGCAGGAAAGAATGGCATCTTAATATTTAACAGAGCAGATCCATATGTTTGTTCAGTCATAGTGTGTTTTGGCTAGAAAGAGAAAAACTCCATTTCATTTATGTTTTATTTTTCTATTTATTTTTCTATTAGCTCTGTGAACTAGCTCATTTTGCACAAACGAAGTTGTCTTCTCCTCTCTGCAGCAGCAAAATAATCCCTCAAATATCACCTATGTTATTCCCTTGTTTTCTCTGCTGCTTTGAGGCTCTGTGAAACACACAGACAGACTCCATACGCAGTTTATATGAAATGTTTTTGTAAATACAAATTTCTGTGTCTTATGCAGTCACTTTTGATTCTGATGTACAAAGGTTTGAATCATTCACTGTCACAAATCTGTGCTTGCTCTCCTCATTATGCAGCAGTCATAAATGTAAAAGGAAGTTATAATGTCAAGACAGGACAAATGAAAATGGAGACGGGAAGATAGAGAAATTCAAATGTGTGAAAGAGTATACTCTAGGGAAGGATATATTTGAAAGAATAGGGAAATAGGTTTCTCCTCAAATATTTCTGCAAATACTTAATGGAAAGTAATAGCAGTTGAAAGAATATTACAGTGAGAAGAAAGTAAAATTAGAAGCATTTAAAAAAAAATCCTGACTTTTTGAAAATAAAACCTCTTTTCCTTCATAATTCTAGAGCTGCTTGACAAATAGCAGGTTATTAATATTTGTGTTACAGCTTTTCTCAGTATTTTTCTAACCCTCAGATTTTGACATAAATACTTCCTTTCTAAATGTGGAAAGGCTAAACTAATGGGTTTAGCTCAGTTCCTTCAGCTGTCATGAAAACAAAAATCAGGCTTTGGAAGCAAGGAGAGAGCCTTAACTGATGCATATTGCCCAGTCTGATCAGCTGCACAGCACAGCTTAACCTTTCATCAGGGTGTGGGAGGGAATGAAATGTAGCAATCCTCTTCTCAGGAGCTTTGACATTGGAAGTTCCAATGTTATTCCCAATATTATTCTTCCTCCTCTGCTTGTTCAGGTTAGGAAGAAAGGAATAATTTTGTTCTCAGATCCTGTTTGATTTTTAATTAAGGGCTATGTACTCTCAGAAAAGATACACGATTATTAATCACAGATGGAAGGAGTCACGCAGGCTTTGAATAGTGGGCGAAGCTCAATATGTAGAGAACTTGCTCTGGGGAAAATCACCCAGGTCCCTCTCCCTGATTCCTAACTCCTCCCATGCATCTGTGAACATCACCACAAATCAGGCCCTGGGGTACTTTCGTGGGCCAATCCCTCTGTTTAGATATTCAGAATTTTTTCATGAAGCCCAAGAGCCTTTTTCTCAGAGCTGACATCTCGACATGAAATGAGAATGATGTATTTCATCTGAGAAAGTGCAACAAGGAACTGAGACATCAAACAAACAGTAGAAGTTTTCATGTTTGGAAAGCTGACTGTTCTTCTAACACACATCTTCACCATCTTTCTTTTTTTTCTACAGAAAAAAAAGAAGCATTTGTCTCTGCAAGAGGGTTAATTATATAAATGAAGCTCTTTCTATCCTAAGATACAGGATTAATAAAATGAAATCTTGAGACCTCTTGAAGTCTGATCCAAGGGGAAATAAAACACAGCATAGGCCAATTGGCTGAATGTGTTTAGTAAAGGTAGAAAAGAGAGAGAAAATTTGACAATACACACAAGTTTGAATAACTAAAAAACCCCATAGAAAATATAAGTTGATGATGACTGAACATTCATATTTCCAGGGTTCTCCCAAAGCAGAATGCAGCTATTATTTGGCATGGAAACAGTTTGCGAAAAGTTGACAGGCTGAGTTAATTTAAGGGGCTCAGGATGAAACAATTATCAAAAGAGAAGTATAAAGACAGGTAAAGGCTCTCTTAACTCTTGAAAGAAAAACCCAAAACCCAACAAAATACCTCTTCCCCGTTGTGGTAAATGCTTATTCTCAAACTAATTTTCAGTGTTGCTAAGAAGAGGATACAGAGTTCAGTATCCTGTGTACAAAGATTTCCATTATGTCCTTTGTACCCACTTGAAAGCTGCAGAGTAGAAATTGCTCTGAGCCAGAGTTTGTTTGGGTCTTTCCTCCTAGATGAGGAAATGATGAAGAGGAAATAGTTATTTTTCTATTGGACATATCTATGATCATAGCAGCCATTCTGAGGGGAAAAACCCAACCCTGCAAATTGATCCTGCCTCTATTTCATCTGCCTTATAAACCCATAAAGAAATCCTCATTCTAATTCATGACTGCTTTCCCCAGCTTTAGTTGTGAAATGGTACAGGCGCCCTGAACCTCCACTCTCATCTAAGAAAGCATTGCTTGTCTAGCACAAATCCACTGCATTGTGGGTTTGTGCTAGACAACACGAATCCTGAAGGTGCCTAAATCAGGCAGAGGAGATAAAAAGAACACTAAATATATTTTATAGCTTTTGAGGTCCACCTGATGCTTTTCAAGCCCTTGTGTTAAATTTCACAAGGGCCTGGTCCTGTTGGTGTACATTAAACTTGCTGTGATGAGATCTGACCAGAGCACACCACACCTACGTAGCTGAAATCCAAGGCTGAGAAATTTCTGGATCCCCTTGGTGGTTTGAGAATACTCTGCTGTGATCAGTAAAAGTTGCCAGTGCCTTTGGCTGGACCGAGGGAGATTTACCCAAGGACAAAACTCTCGTGATCAGAGAGGTCACAAAACTTCAGACACGAAAGGACTGAAATCATGTGGCTTCAGGAGTGTTCTGGATTTTAATATTCAGTAGGGGCATTTTATGTCCAGATTATGCCCCTTTTGGATCCACCCTAAGCTCTGGTAACAAATCCAGCAAAATTTGCCTTTCTGGAGTATTTGGGTGCTGACTCCTGAATCAACATTTTTTGTTCTCTCCATTTTTGGAGTAACCCAGGTAAATTAGGGAATTCTTCCACTTCTTCCTTTCTTTTCTATTTTAATTTTTTTCCAGGGGAAAAGAATAGAATAATGAAAGCAGGCAAGTTGTTTAATGTGCTTAATTGCACGGTCAGTGGAGTTCTCAGACTGAAAACACTTTTTAATGCATGATTTCATTTGGTTGTTTTGTTTTGGGCTAGGTTTGGCTGGTAACACTANTAATAAGAAGCCTTTTCTCATGTTCTGAAGACTATATTTAAGCTTTTTGAAATCACAGGAACAAAACCAGGAGTCAACATCCTCTCTCTTCTGGCAGGGATGGATTCAGTGCTCGTGTCCTCTGAGAGCAGGTCAGGATAAGCATCTCCAGCTGGCTTAATGCTGCAGAGGATTTTTCACCCTCTGTTATGATTGGCAGCACATTTCAGCCTGGTTTTTGTGAACAAAGCCAGCGAGCAAGAAGCAATAGGGCACGGATCATCTGAGGCTTCAAAGCCAAGCTTTTCCCACTTAAATGTCAGTCGACTGCTGTTTGTCAGCAACATGGAAAGCCCTGACACAAGGAAATTGAGTCTTTTCTGCTGGTTTAATACCCCCGTGGCAGCGGGCATTGTGGCACACCGGGAAATGAGGCATGCCTGGGAAAAGCACAGTGAGGAGAGCTGCTGCCTCCAGCACCCTGGGAACAGACACTGCAGCAGGGCAGGGCACCTGTCCCCTCTTTACACACCTCAGGGGCAGGGGGAGGCTTCCAGTCTGCTTGGGTTTTGCCTGGAAGAATGTGTCCTAAATGCTCTTTCCATACCTTACCATGCATCCCTTCTGATGTTTTCCAGAGCAGGTAATAATTTGTAGAGGTCCAGGAACAAGAGCTCTTCTAGGACAGCCTCAGGCCTCAGGTATGAGTTTGTCCTCTGGCCCAACACTGGCAATGTGGGAAACACCAGCAAGGCTCTGTCTGGTCTCTAGGGGATGAGATATTCCCATATGTGAAGGGTTTAAGAACAGGAGTCTTCAGTCCTTGCCTCCATCACTGACTTTTGAGGGGTTTCCTTGGAAATCAAGGAGGTTGTTTATGCAAGTGAAGCTGTCTGGGAGGAAAAAGATCCTGAATCTGCTTGTCTATAGCTGTGTTGAATCAGGAATAGTGTCTCTGCCATAAAAAATATAAATACCAGACAAAAGACTTACTCTGATAAAAAATTATATTTATAAGCTAAGTGCTGCAGATGAGTCACTGTTGAGTGAAGCTCATGCTGCAGGTATCACTGTCTGAATAAATAATGCTATTAATTGTTTGAATTTAGTTCTGTTTGTAAACTCTCTTGGACATGTTATTTGCACTTGTCATCAAGATAAATTTGCACCCTACCAACTGCAAACAAGGACTGCCTTTCCCACCAGTTTATTCATGACAGTGGTTTCAATTATTTGAAATCTGAAATACATCAGTCTTAGAAAGAGAAGTACCATACCTAACAAGTCATATTTTCTCTGTGTCAAAATAGCAATATCACAATGAGCTCTGATCTCAGTGACTGGAATAGAACTATGAATAACAATATCTAATCAAGATATTAATTAAAACTTGTAATATCATCTTAATGGGAACACGTTGCAGAGTTAAATTGGATTTTTTTCCCCCTTTTAAATTAGCACAGTCAATTAACAGGTGTTCTCCATATGTAATTATTTTCAGTGGATTGCAAAACTGAGTTAAACATTACAGCTGTATAGGGGTAGATTACAGTCAGGCACTTTGAGAGAATGAAGGCTGAGAGGAGTGAAAATGTGGACCAGGATGCTCTGGCTAAATTCCAACTCGCTAATCACATCCTACTTTATCAAAACTGCCTGATAGTTTCAATTAGTTGCTGTGTTGTCCTCATATTTCCTTGGAGGGCTAGGTGCTTGCAGTATAAAATTGAAAACTTCTTCTCCCTATGTGTGCCTGCCTTTAACTCTCAAGTGAAACAAATTTAAAAGGCAGATCTATTTCAACTTCATTTTTGTGTGCAGGACAGGTTTCTCAATTTCTCTCACTGTATATCTATCTATGAACTATCTATAAGTGTTTATCTATGTTTTTCTTTAAAAGCTACCTACAAACTTAGCCTTTCTGTGAGTAAAAATGTGCTTTTTCCCTTCTCTTGGAACACTCCTGGGTGAAAACTTGGCTCATTGTTTTTGCTCAAAAATCTGGTTGTTTATTTTCCAGCTTTCTGGTTGTACAACTGGTGGCCCTGCAGGCTAATTCAGCTTCTCACCCAGGCTGAGTCTGAATATTCTGCCAATGATGGTCAAGTACTGAGCTTCTACAGCAGGAATACTTTAGATTCAGTAACTTTTGATGGGCATGGGATGACAGGAGATAAAACAGGGATACCAGGTCTGAAGACATGGATAGGGGACAAATTTTTGTTTCTCTAGGTAAACCCAGATATTTTGTTGTCTTGGTATTTGTAGACTATTGAGCATCTATTGCTACCCACATGTGGAGTCATCAGTGTGACTTGTTCATGTGATTTATGTCCCACAGACCTGAAGGGATGGATCCACTCTTCAAGGAAGACAGAAGGGGCCCTTCAGAATTAACTCCATTTACCTTATAAAATGAATATTCAAGTGAACATAATCTATTTAATTCAAAATCCAAAGCTTGCCAAAATCAGTGGAAGACTTTCCACAATCTTCAGAGAACTTCAGTTGTAAGTGAAAAGAATTAATTTTGGAAGAATAAAAACATCTGAGCAGCCTTTACAAGTGAAAAGAAAATCACAGAAACAGTTTGTATTTATACTCTTCCCCTAAGGATTTTGTTCTTTGAAAATTTTGACAAGTTTTGACTCCATTTAAATATGCATACATATAGAAAGAGATTATTTTATTTAAAAAGGTTTTTCTTTACCCCCACCAAGCATAACTTCTTAATCATGCAGTTTTTCTCCTCTTTCTGGTTTCTCCGTATTTTTCACCACCTCTAGCCAGACATTAGATTTCCTAAGACAGCGAGATCCATGACTTGACAGGTTATTAATTATCACAGCTGGAGGTAGGGTGTTGTGGCTGTTCTTTGTTGTTTGTCATTCGACAGTAAAGCCAGATGAAAACTAAGGCTTTGGAAGAAAATAGAAATAACCCCAACATTTGTATACAGTGCACATTGGCTGAACAGCTGCTGAGTTGTTTTTCAGACCATCAGTAATATCTCTTGTCCCTCTTCCTTGAACTCCTCATCTCTGAACTCAGAGATACTAAAACAAAGAATAATGTGGTAGCAGACCAGTACAGAAGGTAGTTTCTGAAAATATCTTGACTTACTTAAAGATATCTTGGGATAACCTCACCTCTAGAAATCTGGAGAGCAAGTCTGAAGTGAGGTAGTGATGAGGGGATACATTCAAAACAAATGGAAGATCCCTTCCAAGAAGAAGGCCATTTACCAGGAATCATCTGGGGATCCTAAACTCCTTACCTCTCACTCTTACCTGGAATCCCTCACTTGGGGGAGATTTGATTTGATTTGATTTGATTTGATTTGATTTGATTTGATTTGATTTGATTTGATTTGATTTGAGGTGGTCTCCAGTTTCCCAAATGCCAGCAGTGGTGCTGGTGGCTGCCTGGGTGAAGTGGGTGTTTGCAGATGATGTTGTTTGAGTTGCCAGGCAGTTCACCTGGGCCCTTGCCACATTAAGGTGAAGCAAGGCTCTCTCAGGAGCATGCATGAGCCTCGAGAAAGCTCAGCCTAGAAAAGGAAAGTTCCAGCATTGGTGCCAGGAGGTGCAAAGGCAGCCAAGCTATCCCACCAGGAGTACAGATTTGTCCTTAATCCTGTCCTACAGAAGTTGTCCTTTCCTGAGCTTTTGAGGCACCTCTGGGAATGCTGTCAAGCAGGAGCATAGGAAAAGTGTTGTACAGACCATGCCAGGCCATCTCCTGAAAAATCTGAATTTATATTTGTGTGAATTTTCCCTTTTTCCCTGACATTCCAAGTTTAGCTGCTGTAGGAAAGCTCTGAAGAGCAGCGAGCATCCAGGAGAGGGCAGTGCTGCTCGCAGACATCAGCTGCTGGAAAGCCAGGAGCGGTGTGGAAATAGTCATGTGGATTGTCCTTCTCATGTAATCAGTTCAATTAATTAGGGACAGATTCTTCTGCCAGATTTACGTTCATTTTATTTTTGTATCGGGTCAATCCCTGTCATAGAAGGAATGAGATATTGTCAAGGTAAATTGTGACAGCAGCATTGCCTTCTGGTTTATTTTTTTCCTAATTAGAATGAGGTCTGGGAGTAAGAGAAGGGGTGGATGGTTATCTTAAGCTTTTATTTAATAATAGTGCCAGCAAGCAAAGAATTTATTGCATGAAAAAATCTTTTCAATGTTTCCTGAAAGGGAACAAACTTTGTCTCCTTTTCCCTTTCTCCAGAAGCTTTCCTGTGCTCAGTTCCCTCAGCCTGGGTATCCATCACTTGTATCTCACTCAAAAGGTGTGCCAGGTTTCCTCATTCATTTCATCTCGAAGGACCCTGGCAGCCCTCACTACACTCAGCTGTAACTAAATCTGCTGCGATCAGGTCGTTTCGTTGTTTTGCTGCACGGTACCAAGGCCTTAAATCGTGGAAGGAGGTAGGGACTGAGCTGATAACAAAGCTCCTAAAATATGGGAGACAAAGCATGTGTTTGAACTAACTGGAGCCAGACAGTGAGCTGCACTGATCCACACTGGACATGAGAAATGCTCACCCTGGCCTCCATCTGTAATAAAGGGAGAATGACAGATACACTTTGGCTCCCAAGGAAAGATGTATCTGTGATCTGAAGTGTCCCAGGAGCCACAAGAAGTGTTTTGCTCTCAGTGCTGGAAAAGAGGGTGTTTTATGCCCAGCAAGCTGAAAGACTGGGACATCAGCCTGTGTTTGTATAATGGATGCTGGAGGTACCTGCCATTCATCTCTTCTGTACTCGTTTTCCAAAACAGCTACTTCTTTCCTGTCTGAGTTTCACTTGCCAAGTGTCCAGCTCCTGTGCTGAAATGGAGAACTGGACTAATTCTTAAAAAAAATATCTCTTTCAACTCTGAAATATATGTAGTTTAGAAGCTAAACACAGTTTGGAAAGTGATGGTCTGAGCAGTCTCCATTTACCAGCCTTTGAAAGACTTCTATTACATAGGCAAAATAAAAGAACAAAATGTTGCTAGCTAGTTGAGTTTTCATCTTTATGTAACCCAAACCTCATAGTGATAATTAGTCATGTTGCCTATTAATATCAACATTCAAATAAAAAATGTTGGCAAATTTCTCTTGAGGAGAACCTAGCAGAGATGTTCAGTAAATGACCTCTTTTTCACTTCACCTCCTCCCTGAGGGCTTTTTGGAGTCACAACAAGCCTGAAGACATACTACTTAAATTATGATCTCAGACTCTACAAATCAAGCAGGGACATATTTAACTGGAGAAATCTCTAAGACAAATCCAGAGGGTGATGTGAGAATTTCAGAGCTGAACCAGTGTCACTGGATGATCACTGACCTGGCTGCTTTTTTACAGAACTTCACCCTTAAGTAATGCACTTACCTATATATAAGGATATTCAATGATGTATTTGTAATTGGAACTTCCTCCACCTAGTGGAAAAGCTTTCAGATGTTGGGTATTAGTCAGAAAGCTCCCATCAAACCCAGCGAGTGGATGGAATTTTTAAATGTTAATGTGGGGAGAGGTGAACATAAAGTTTTCACAGACAACACATTCCATTTGCTTGACATCTGCTGCAGGATCTGAAGTGAAATTATACTCAAACATATCTAGAGAGTAAATAACTGTGATAGAAAATGGCAAAGTATTTCTTATGTCAGTGACAAACCCTTTCAAAGGGAAGGGCTTACTTGGGGCCTTATCGTAATTCTGACTCATGCTTTCTGAGAGAGACAGTTAGTTGGGGATTGCTGAATTGTTGCTGTTTTGAAAATTTCAGAAGAGGAAAGGCTGAAATCTGAGCAACCATCATCTGATTACACCAGTTCCTCCTGAAACGTTAAGTGTATATAATGCTTTTTCCTTGTGGAGCTTAAACTGATAACAGCCTTGCTGTTAAAATGCTGTATTGTGTAATGGAAGAAGCTGATGCTTTCTGCTGGGTAGTGTGCTTTTGTCAGTGAAATTTCTGTAGAGGTGATGGGTTCTTTAATATGTTCCATCCAGGAGGCTCTGTTCCTAGTTTGAATATTGGCAAATATTCAGGTGTGTCTGCAGTGGGGAATAAAATTCCCTCCCCCACATCACTGCCTTATTGCACTGAATCTCAGCAGCAAACACATTGCTGCAGCCTCCTATTTACCACGCACAAAGGTCAGTCAGTACCCCACCAGTTTTCATTCTCCCTCCATAATTGCTTCTCACATTGCAAAAAATATTTTTGTAACTCTTTACCAGTGTGTGTTTGTACATAGCTCATATCATGGATTTATTTTCTCTTCCAGCTTGCTGGCATGGCCACGTTTAGTTTATCTACTAATACTTTTTCCAGGAAGGGTTTTCTAAAACTGTGTATGTGTGTGTATAGGAGGGATGCAGGCTTCAGTTTGACAGTCATCCCTTCCTGCTGGCCCCATAAGTTCAGCTATGGTTGGGTCAATATTAAAGAAATAAAGCAAATTAACTAGGTTTGTATTGCAAGTTTTAGAGACAGTTTATTGGGTGGCAAAATATTTCAATCACTTGCATTTACTACTTCATTTACTACTACTGATCATATTGTCTTGCATGAGTAAATTGTGCTTGTGAAAATTCCCTCAGAAAAGAATAATCTGGGAAAAGTTATTTAGTTTTTGTTACTCTGTTTGTGTTGCACAGCAGAGAAAGAGGCTGCCTTCAGCCGGAAATCAAAGCTTTGTCATAAAATCTAGATTTTCTGTAAGAAAACAACAAGATATTTGGAGAGAATAATAAAGAAACTATTGCTTGCTTTTTAATGTAAAATCCAGTAGGATGAGTAAAAATGTGTTTGTATGGTTAAAATCTGGGAACAGTATTCTCAGCAAGCATCGCTCAAGGCATGATCTAATAGACATCAAATTTTCATGTAGTCCCAGAGTGCTTACAAACCAGGTAACTACACATGCTGCCATGCAAAGTCCAGAGTCAAACCAGACTTAAAAATGCAAATATAACTTTACATAAAGTTGGACCATCTTGGTCATCAAAATGTGGTCCTTGCAGCTCTGGTTTCTGTGCAAGGAAACAAACTGATGCAGTGCTAACCTTCCTGTGCTCAGGGCCCACCCTGCCCTGCCTCTGCATCTCTGTTGGAGCAGGCAGTATGTGCACATGTTTTGAAAGCTTCATTTTACCTGCTGATGTAAGCCCAGCTCCAAGGTTAGCATAAGATAATATGTTTATTCCTGACTTGGGTGTCCAGCCTGTAAGAACACAGTCCTTTATAGTGTTTGGGTGTGATAACCAGTGAAAGAAAGCACTTTGTACCTCCGACCTGGATTTCAAAGCCTTTAGTCCCTCCAGGCCTTAAAAGGGGTTAGGAAGGTGTGTGCCTAAAGCTTCCACAGTGTGCCATATAGAGGATAACAGATGTGAACAAAGCCAGACTGAATAGATGATTGGTGTCATTCTCAGCATTGAAAATTAGTGGGATAATCTGTGTCTGTTATATCTTTCCTGGTTTTCCTTCTATAGCTGGTGTACCAGAAAGAAAGTTATTTAAAGGATCAGCAATTTATTTTGCCATTCCCAGTGTTGAAATCCCTTGCTGATATGTTGATGAAACTGTACTCAGATGAAGAGTCTAATTAAGAGCACAGCAGTTGACAAAGCTGGCTGAATTCAGACACCATCCAGTGCAAAGCAAGCCTGACCAATACAAAAAGGCAGTTTTTCTTCTGTGTTTCTTTCTGTAAGACATTCAAAAAATTTTAAAAAATATTGAAAATGAAAATAAAAAGGACCAGTTACATATATATCTATTAGATATATATTATGTATAGATGCATAAACATACATGCATGTGTAGGTGCATATATAGCTGCATGTCTAAACAGAAAAATAATTGGGTTGGTGTGATTTGCAGGCTGAGTGAGAACAAATCCCTTGTCTTTTGCTGAAGTGATAAAGATTAAATATCACAGTGGCTTTCCAGAAGTTTCTTTTTTGTTTGGCAGATTTCTAAACCACTAAATAATAATTTTGAGCCTTAGCCAAACCCTTCCCCACTGAGTTCGCTGAGATCCCTTTTGCTGAATCAGAGCATAACATTACCATGTGTGTTTATGGTAACAGCTCTATAACCCCTTTTGGCTGGAAAATTAGTGAAATTGCCTATGCTTTTGACTAATTGATGAGTAATCAAATATCATCTAATATCCAGTTTCTTCAGAGAGTCTGCTCATTAGGACTGAATTATATAGCTGAGAGATATAATTTTCTTTTCTTAGCTATCACTGAACTGATATTTTACTGTTGGCCAGTTTTATTTTCCTGCAGCCTTTTTCTGTGTTGATTGTTTTGTTTATTTGGTGGACAGAAACAATAACTGAGATTTTCATTGGATTTAACATAGCTAAAATCCAAACTATTCTTGAGAAGGATGCTGCTGCTTCTCCTTCCATTCCAGGCTGTCATTTTCCTTGTTTGCTTTTTGCCACACCAAAGCTGGTGTAGGTCACTGATGAGTCAGGCCAAGGAGCTGCTCTGGCTGAAAACAAACTTAAAATAAAAAAATCTGGAGAGGCTTATGCCACTCTTGAGTACGTTGTCATAACATAAATGGGAAAGGTGAAATATATCCTGCTGCACAGAGCATAGATTTGAAGAATCCTCAGTTATCCAAAACTCATATTAATCATAAATTACCCACTTTGGTAGTGTCTGTATAAAAATGTTCACTGTTAGATGGAGCATTAATGGGAACCAGAGCTCAGAAATACTTCATGAACAGTTTAACATGCCCAAGATGGAGTTGGCTCTGGTCCTTTCCTGAAGTCTTGGTTCAGTATAATTATCTCTCACCTGCTAGCTTTGCAAATCCTCTAGAGATGAGTGAAATTATTTGCTATTAAATCTTACTAAATTAAATAGGTTATTTTGATGGGCTACATTTGGTTCATTTCAGAAGTAGCATTCCAGTTTCTGCAAACCACATCACCATTCTGAGTACATAATCTTTGACAACATATGTTCCTTTCATGCAGATTTTTCTAGCCTAAATCCAGCACTGGGCAGAAAGCAGTTTTTTGTTCAGAAGTGAAGTTTTTTTAAGTTTTGTTTTTACCATAAACCATTTCTAATTCTTGTATTTTGCTTTGTGTAAGGAAGCTGGAATGAATGATTCACAACATAATCATTTGGTCATAGTTGTTATAGAACAATAAAGATTTTGCTTGCTTTTTAATGTTCTATCTGCAAAGTGGGGATAGAGTTTCTGTCCTAGAGAAGTGTTGAAAAGATTTGTTGGTTAATGCTTGGACTGCATTTTATCTGTGCTAAATACCATATAATTATTTAATGTCCCAGTTACAGATGGTTGACACTGTGTTGTATCCTTGGAGTATTGCTCCCTTATTTTTCAAGACTGAGTCTGAATGATAAATTGTAAACATGAATGAGTGCGATGTTTCAAACATCAAAGAAAAAATGTGGGTTTTTTTAATAATGCTAAGAATAATACTCCAATACATGAATTTTCTGTTTGCTCCTAATACCCAATATGTTTCTGTGATTTTATAAAAAACTGACAAAAATTTCTTGCTGTACTTGTTTTTAATCTCAAGAAGGCTCTTAGATATTTTCTTCTTCCTAAGGCCTAGATTGTGACATGGCTTTATTGCAGCACTCACCTTTAGAGGATAGAGCTATTTATATGATCAAATTTCAGGTGTGCTCAAAAACACGAGTGCAGTGTTGAGGAGTCTAATAAAAGCTCATCACTTATTAATTGGAAACTAGTTTCAGTATGTGCAGCTGAGCACAAAAAATAGTGAGACTGGGTCACTAAAAGTCTCTCTGCGTTTGGTAACGAGTCAAGGGCTTCAGGCCTCAACACCACACACTCTCTGATTGTGGCAGGCACTTGTAATGAGCACTGCTACTCTGAGAGGGTTACATTTATTTGATTTCACTTGCTGGGGTCTCTAAGCCCAGTACCAGACAGCCCAGATGCAAATGGATGGAGAACAAAGCAAGCAAGAGCACGTGTCCGTGGTCTAGAAGTTGTGAATCTACTTCACATTCACATTTTCTGGATTTATAAAAGAGAGATAAATAAACAGAAACAATTAAAATTTTTCCTGTATAACTCAGTTGCCTTTGATGTACCCTTCTAAGTGTACTGCTCTGACTGTGGCACTAGAGAGTGGTGTCCTTCCTTCAGTACATTGAAGGTTCTCATATTGCTGAGTGTGCCTCTGGGTGTTGGTTGACTTTCCCTCCTTCCCTCACAGTGGTGGGACACCCTCCAGGTGAAGGGTCTTGCTGTGGCAGATGGGTCTGTAAAAATGTGTCCTACCTTGTACTTCAAGGATAGCCCAGGCTTTCCTTGCACGCAGACTGGAAAGCAAACAAGCAGCCTCCCTGGCTTATTAAAAACCTGTCCTAGGAATTTTTGGATCAAAAATACAGATGCCCAATGAGATCAGATGCTGCTAAACTGGATTGTTAGCTAGTGTTACTCTATGCTGTAAGATTCATAAATTATGACATCCTTCAAGTACATCCTTTTAGATGTACAAATTTTATTCATTAGACCTGATCTATGGGTTTTGAAGAGATTTCTCTCCTTGAATAGTTCAATTCAGGTTGTATCTGCATTTTCATGGTTTTCTGTAGTCATTCCTAGGAACTTCCTGTTGCCACAGCTGAATCACAGATGAATTTCAGAAATTCAGCCTGCAGACAGTGATCCAACTTGTCACTAAAAAACATCCTTAAAATAAGGGTCTTCAGGGATGAGATATGTTTGTCATGTATTTACCTACATTCTCTGGAATAAGAAGTCTTATGGAGACTTCATTTAAGGAAATCTGCACTTGGATAAGAACTGCCTCACACTACACTTTCAGAACATGCATCCCCCAAAACCAGCACCCCAAACTTTTAAATCCACCATTGTCTACCCACATCTTTCCAAATATGAGCTACCACAGCATTTTTCTTTCTCACTTTCTGTTATCCACCTTCACTTCTCCAAAACATACGCTTAACTACCCTTGGCTCCATCGTTTTTTAACCTCTTGGAAGACATGATTGGTTCTGGATGTATTTCAGTCTGCTGTCTGTGATCTCATCCAGTTCTCTGCTGTCCAGCTTTCTTGTCAGCTGGTCACCAGCTCCTCAGAGGTCCTTTGCAAGACCCTACCCATTATGGAGTAGAAAACTGCAAGGAACAGAAACTTTTACCTCCCAAAGATCAGCTGCCACACAGTGTCTTGTTCCTGCTTGAGGCAGCAACTCTCAGCTCTTGAACTTTTCAGTTCATTTCCATACATATTGCTGTCCAAAATTAATGCCTTTCACATTTCAGCATGTTAAAATATGCAGTTAGAAAACCAGCACATTTGATAAGCGAGCAGATCATGAGCTGTTTGTGAGCCACTTTTGGCCATCATTATTACAGTTAGATAGATAGAGAGAAACTACAGAAAAATTTCCCATAGTATCTCAATATGGCAGCTTTGAGAAATAAATTAACATTTTCTTTATCTTTTGACAACAGAAAAGTATGTCTTTGTCTCTCCTGAAATTCCACCAGAGGTACAGCAGGGATGAATCTGCTCCATAAAAACAAAATTACACAAAAGAAAATTAAACTAATAAAAAGAGAGAGAGATTACAATAACAATAAAAAACAATTGGCAAAAGGGAAATCAACTCCCCCTCCTTATTGTTATGCATTCAGAATCAGTGTCTTACTCATTTGTTAAACTTTTATGGCACTGGCAGTCTCAAACACTAATTTTGTTCAGCATGAAAGTGCCCTTTTTAATGGAATGAATATGATGCTTCCGGTGCAAGCAAGAGCAGGCATCTAGGTGATGCTAATAGTATATTCTACTCTGTTGGAAGTTTCTGGACAAAAGACCTTTGCCTTATTTTTTCTTCCACTGTTGTTCTACCCTAACCTGCTGATGCTGCAAGAACATCTGGTCAAAACCCACCTGCTAAAAACAGCTGTAAAATAATTTTTGATATCAACATGTTACAGTTTTCATTGTCAGGCTAAAAAAATCTTTTTTCCAGCAAGTAAAATCTTTTGCCTCAAAGATGAAATGGTGTCCTTGACAATGGTGGAAATGACATATGCATTCCTCATGGGAAGTGCAGCAAGGTGACGTCCTGCCATGGTTGTCCATGAGCCACCAGCCTTCCCAGGGACATCATGGTGGGAATGTCCCTTGCACTCTCCTAAATGGTGAATCATAGAAGGGGTTATCCTAGGGACAGGGAGAGACAGAAGCACAGTGAGTGGTATTTCTTTGCAATAATGGGAATTCCTGTAAGGAGAAGAATGTCTTTCATCCTGTGAAAAAGGAAGAATTCAAGTTTTACAAGTGACAAACTGAAAAACCTGTGTACAGCAATGAAAGGCTTTACTTCAAGGTTTTCATATGGGTAAACATACAGCTGAGCCCAGACTGACTGGAATTTCAGCATCTATAATAGAAATAATTAGCTATACTGGTTCATTTGCACAGGTTTTCATTATTTGCTGAGCTTTATTTAGTGCCACTATATGTATCCTAACAATACACACAGCTCTCCAGGACTTTTGAAAAAGTAGGCCATTTAAACAGGCAAATATCACAGGGTAACCTTAACTATTGGTAAGAAGATAGGCCAGAAATTATGTTCATGGCCATATTTGCAAGACTCTGATGATAATAATAATAATAAAAGAAGATATCATGCCATTGACAAATAGAAACAATTTTATATCTAATAGGATTTAAGTAATAAAGGCTGAAGGGCTGCAACAGCTGCAAAGAGATTAGATACATTATGTTTTCTCAGTGTAATAAAACTTGTCAAATAAAGCTGAATAAAATCTTCTTATCTATGTCTCTGGGTTATTTTTCCTGCAGCCTCTTTCTTTTCAGCTGATTGCAGGAGTCACCATTTCTCTAGAATGGTTACACACACGACAGTTCAATTAGAGTCAAGTTAGTGAAACTTATTGCTGGATTTGCTTTTGGTTGCACCTTTTTTTTTTTTTTTAAGTAAAGGCCATCTGCAGCATTTGGAAAGAATGAAGCAGCTCAAAAACCAGCTCTGCCAATCTCTGCTGATATTTAGTGGACAACTGAACTAAACGGTGCATATCACTGTAGTGCCATTTAATTTAGTATTGCTTTATACAAGATCTAGTTCTGATTTAAAAATAAGCCCCATCAGAATAAGAAGACACCCTTCCACACTTGATATTGCCTTTGCTACCTCAAGGCTGCCCTTGTAATATCTCCCTTTTCTCACCTGTCTGCTCCCTCCTCTGGGCACTGTCTGGAGTCCTTCTCCATTCTTGCTGCTCCTCCTGCCTCAGTTTCTCCCCATGCTTAAAGAAAGTGTCATGGTTTGTCTTTCTAGGGCTGGTGTGTTAATCTTTACTGAGATCTTTAGGATAGACAGATGGAATTTGCATTCAGAAGTGTGAGTTGTTATTACTATGGTTAATTAGATGTGACAGGCTGACATTCTGCTAACATTTTCATGAAATCCAAGGCCAAACCTTTGTCTGGGTTACAAACATGCTTGGATTTTCCATGTGATCCATCCTTCCATCCAGGTCAGTATTTCTGAACTTACCTGTGTGTCTGATTTAAATTGCACGAGCAGCTAAAGCAGGGGCGTTGTTTTAAATCCCGAATGGGAAGAGCAAATGGCGTGTATGTTTAAACAGTGTTGCTGTTGCCTTTGGCGTGTATTTGAACAAAGTATTTACTTCCCAAGGCAAAGCAGTGAACCTAGTAAGAAAAGCCAAGGGATCTGTCCAAGTTGATGTAATATGTAAAGACACAAACATCATCCATAAATCAATAGGCATTGATTTAGGTAAATGAGAGCTTTGCCCTTAGGTAAGAAAAAATATACTTATTTATATCTATGTGTTTAAAATATTTCATGCAGAATTTCTGGGGACTGATATCCAATATTAATTAAAGTTTAAGTGTATCATGTTGATGCCCACAAACCTATTATTTGGGATTTTTATTTTCCTTTATTCAAATGAAAGCTTTTCTCCTGCATTTTCCCCTCCAGACAGAAAGTTCAGGAAACCAATGCATCATGACAATATGATAACCAATTAGGGAAAAAAACCCTGAAACCAGTTGCTGGTGCTGAAACTGCTGTCAGAATCTGGAGGGTATCTGTGCTGAAACAATTTCTGGCCACTCTTTTTAACAATTCTCTTCCTTGGGGTGGGGGGTCGGGGGGGGAAGAAAGAAATTTCTGTATAAATTTAATCTAATAATTTAATTCTGTCAGTCCTAATTGCATGGAACTAGGAAGACATTGGAAAATAAAGGTGAGGGTAAAGCCTATGTCACCCTGCAGAGAAGTGCTGCAGTCGGTTCTGAGCGAGCCAATGTGAGTCTCCAGGGAGGTAACTGCTTCNACCACAGATATCTTCTCTGATCTAATTTCTGAATGGAGTATATATCAACTGCATTATGTCCTCTTGCTGGACTCTGGGACACAGTGTGGGTCTTCAGAGATGTTAACAAGCACTTTCCTCATGGACTTCTTTGGACTTCTCATGGACATCACTGCTTGGACAAGCCTTAATGTGACACCCTTTGGTTTCAGTGTCATATTCATCCCATTGTTTTTTTATGATTCATTTGGGGAGTACATTGAAGCATATTAAGTAGCATTTTCTTTTCTTTCTTTTTTCTTCCTCTTCCATTCTCTTCCTCTTCCCTACTTTTTTTCTCTTTTTCCTTTTTTTCATTTTTCTTTTTTTAATTTTCTTTTTTTCCCTATTTTTTATTTCCTATTTTCTATTTTCTTTTTTCCTATTTTCTATTTCCTTTTTCCTTTTTTCTTATTTTCTTCTTCCTCTCCCTCTCCCTCTCCCTCTCCCTCTCCCTCTTCCCTCTCTGGAAATCTGATGACTGGAAGGATGCATTACTCTGAATTTGGGGAGACTAAAGCAATGGACCAATCCATCTGTCAGCAGGATGTACATGCACATCATTCTCATCTTGCTTGTCTGACCACAACTGCAGCCTCAGCCTCCAGCATGGAGCAGGCTGAAACATGGACATGCACCAGGTCACTCCAGTGCTCAGCATCCCAGAGGGTCCTGGGCTTTCTTCCTCATCTCCCCACTTCTCCACCTCTATTTTTTACTAATGCTGTTACTGCAAGAATATTTTTCCTTCCTCGCAAGGTAAGGGAGGAATTTTATTGGGAAATTCTCTTCAATGGTTTAAATCAGGAATGACGCCACTGAGTTTAATGCTGTCCATAGAATCATAAAATATGCTGAGTAAGGCACCTACAAGGATCACCAAGTCTAGTCATTGTCCGTGCATAGGATAAGTTTGATTGGTTTGTTTCCAGCTGAAGTTGTCATCCATTTGTTTTGATGACCTTTGGTATAGTTGATGAAAGGTATTATGATAGTAGTTAGGTGGAAGTTGTTAGAACATACAAACCTTTTCCACCTTTTTCCCTATTGTGGTATCAAGTTGTTCACAGTGGCTCAGATACAGGGACACAGGGAAGACCGTACAAAAATTGTCCAAGGAGGCCAGTGGCACGTGGCCTGTATCAGTAATAGTGTGGCCAGCAGGACCAGGGCAGTGATTGTCCCCCTGTCCTCAGCATGGGTGAGGCCACACCTTGAGTGCTGTGACCATTTCTGAGCCCCTCAGCTCAGGAACGACATTGAGGCGCCAGACAAGGGCAACTGAGCTGTGAAAGGTCTGGAGCACAAGTACTGTGAGGAGCTGTTGAGGGAACTGGGAGTGTTTAGCCTGGAGAAAAGGAGGCTCAGGGGAGACCTTATCACTCTGTACAACCACATGAAAGGAGATTATAGCTAGTGGAGGTAGGGCTGTTCTCCCGGGCAGCCAGGAACAAGATGAGCAAACACAGCCTCAAACTGCACCAGGGGAGGTTTAGGTTGGACATTTGGAAGAATTTCTTCACAGAAAGACATTGGAATGCACTGCCCAGGGAAGTGGGGAGCCACCATCCCTGGAGGTGTTTCTAAGGGAAGACTGGAGGTGGCACTCAGTGCCCTGGTGTGGTTGACATGGTGGTGTTTGGTCACAGGTTGGACTCGATCACAGCGGTCTTTTCCAACCTAATTGATTCTGTCATTCTGTAAAGCCATTCCTTTCCCTCACCTGATCAAAGGCTTTTTCTAAAAATCCCTTCTCACCACGGTGCAGTTTTTCCAGTTTGACAGGAGATTTTAAAACGCACCTGCATGGCTCAACCCTCTGCACACAAAACTCTTTGTGTAGGTACAAAGCCATCTTGTTTTTCTAGGAATATGAACAGGAGTCAAGAGAGATAGTGGAGAATTACATCCTCTGCTTAAATTTCTTCCCCTTCCTCTCTTCCTTCAAGGTTATAAAAGAATCTTGTGTGCAAGTAGAGACTTGCTTTAGCTCTTGTCAGAAGCTCGCATCTTAATATTAGTTTCTTTCTGTTTTGTTTGGGTTTTCTCATTTTCTTTTGCTGGTAAAAATTTAATGAAAGGTAGCCTGACAGAAAGTGCTGTGATTCAAGCTGTGAATGGTTTGCTGCCACCAAAGTCCTTTGAGCCTTACAATTCATCCTTATTGCTGCTACTGGATATAACAGCATTTTCAGATTACTTTCTGGCATCAGTTTTCACACATGATTGACAGATGTAATAAACAGGTAGGCAAGAACTCAGCTTATTGCAGGACAATGGATATGTGCATTAGAAGTCTTCTGAAATGCAGAATGTTACTAAAAGCCATAACCTGATATTTGCAGGAAAGATGGCTGCAAACCACTCAGTGCACTTCAGTTCTTAATATTGCATTTTTGTTTGTTGCTTACCTTTTGTAATAGATCAGAACCCATGTCCTCAAGGCATTTCTTGCATACCAGGGGCCCCCAGGACATGGAAACCAATTAAAGACATTGGTATTCTTGCTTCAACATTAATCCAAGGAAAGAACTGACAGGAATTTCAAGTTCACTGTGCATGCAGGAGATGGTTATAATTTCCATATGGTTTTCAGACTCTCTCTCACTAAAACCCACACCTGAGGGAGACCCAGAAAAGTCTGGGGCATGATTTGCTCAAAACTGCTTTTGATTCCCACCAGCAAAATTTATTGGAAACATTCTGCTTTTTTTTTTGAAACATTCAAAGCCAGTGTAGGAGCTACTGAAACATATTCCTAAACATATTCCTACAATGTAGAAGAGATTTTGAAGGACAGAGGTTAAAGTAGCAATGGCCAGGGGTTGGACAAAGTACCTTGTGACTGTCCTTGTAGCAGGCCCCAGATAATACATAAACTCAGGTATTCAGTCACCTGTGGGTGGGGGTTTTTGTGTTTTTGTTTGTTTGGGGGGGGTTGTTTGTTTGGTTTTGGTTTTGGGTTTGGTTTTGTTCTTTTTTTTTTTTTTTCCCCCCATTTTGTGATTTTNTTTGTTCTTTTTTTTTTTTTTCCCCTCCATATTGGACATTTAGAAGTCTCACTTACAGGCCAAACTGGAGTCCCAGTATCCTAGCCTTGCACAAGCAGGACTTCATCAAACTGAACAGCTGCTGCTCACATTCCCCAGCTGATGCTCTATGGAATGCTGTGTGATAGTGTCCAGGGAGGAGAAGGTGGAGGAAGGAGATCCTTAAGGACTAAAGAGGTGATTATCCATATGATCTCTTAGCTCAATACACTTTGCAGCATGGTCATATCCTTGGGCATGATGTCATGTCCATACCCTCAGGAGCATGATGTCAGCTCCAGCACTATCATATGAACAGCTTTTTCCTGCCTGAAAGAGGAAAGAGGTATAATGCTACAGATCTCAAGGACTTCTGGGGAGCATCTTGACACTTCTAATCTTGTCTTGCCTCTTTTACCCTCGCCAGCAGCTCCTCAGTTTTTAAACACACAAAACTTGCATAAATATAAGCACTGTATTTCTCAGGAGGAACCCCATAAATTAATGGAACAAAAATATGTTATAAAAATGTCAACCTTCATTTGATATGTGTGTAAGGTCCAATAGCTGTATTATAGATGAGAACCTTATGGAATTACATTGCTGTTTTACCTGTTCTCGTCCCAGTGGCAAATCTCATTCCCAACAAGTTCTGACTAAATAAAGGGGGTTGCTCAGACAACTTTCAAGGTGAGATTATAGCGTGGGCCACCCTCTTCTTGCATCTTTTCAGTCCCCTATCTATTCCCATTTCAGCCCAAGGCAAGTGAAGACTTGTGACTTGCTCTTTCACCAGGAGTTTCTGTATATGGTTACATGACTGCAGAGTTCCTCTGCAAAAGTCATTGTGTTTCAGAGAGAGGTGAAATGGTGCTGGTTATACTGCACTTTGTATTTCGAGGTTACCCAGATACACATCTGAGATAAGGGACTGGGGATGTTTCTGATTAATACTACCAATGTTTGCTGTCTGGGCAGCAGCAGAGATAGAGCTGCACTGCTCCAAGTGCAGCAGGTGCATCTAATGAGAGTCCATGGCTGTAAAGAGTGAGCAGGCAAACATTCATCTCGCTGACCTTGGCTATCTACAAGATACAGCTCTGATCTGACTGCCTTGTCCAGGCTCCCTCTGTACTTGGTGGAGAGGTTAATAAGTCCCTCCAGTTTCAGACACTTCTCTCAGGCTGAGATCAATCATCTCAGGTGATAATCCTTCTCCGTTGGCTCTAATGGAAGCTGATGTGACTAACATGGGTTAGATAGTTATGTTTCAGATGACTGATTTCCTTATACCATAAGGTTTGGTAAACTGAACAGCCCAAGCCATCATTTCATGATGCACAGTGCCAAGGAGTGTGACTGTCCAGTACCCACATATTTAGTTTCTTGTACACCCACTTTGGGAACAGGAATAGGAAACTGGATTGTGATTCTTGCTCGTCTGTAATTTCTTCAAATAGCAGATTGATAAGTGAGCACAAAATGGATCTTCACAAACATGTAATAGATCCATTATATAGCAAATGATAATGAATGGATTCTTTTGGTTGGGGTTTTCTTATATTGCATGGCATATTAAGTTTGTTTTTAATTGTTGAGGCAAAAGAAACACATAGTTTCTGATTTGTCTCTTAATGACTGAAAATCTAACAGCACCAAAATATTGCCAATTCCTTCTGACCCTGTGGAAAATAATCATAAAATCAACGATATTCAGGGCTCAAGGTGAGATTATCTGTCATTCTCAGCTGCAGGAGCTGCTCAGAATGTTGATCAATGCTGTTTCCAAGCTTGGAGCCATTTACTTCCAGAAGAAAGCACCTAAACTCTTCAGTACTAAATTAAGTTGTTCCACTGGCACATCTTTCCTTCACACTCTGCTCCTTGTACCACTCAGTACAACCCTACATGTAACTGTCAAGGGCTTAACAGCCCCTCTTCACTCTTACCATTTACATTTTCTCTCAGTGAAACAACAGAACAGGTCACTCAGAGAGGTGGGACGTGTCCCATTCCTGGTAACATTCCACATCAGATGGAGCAGGACTCTGAGACACCTGATCTATTTGAAGATGTGCCTGCACACAGTAAGGGGGTTGAGCTAGATGGGCTTTAAGGGTCTTTGAATCCCAACTGTTCTATGATTCTGTGAGCAGTTATTGTGGTCAAAATTGAGAAAATGGAAATGAGAAATTAGGAGGGGTCATTTCTGTGTTCTGGCTGGGAAGATCTATCAATATTGTGTTGGATGCCTCCATGCTATAAGGTTCTGGTTCTTGGCATTAAAGATTCTGCCACACTACAGATGATGTATTCATGCCCCATAAATAACCAGCAAATAAAGCCTGAAGCCTGCAAACAGGAAAAACTCATAAAATTTGGCATCTTCTTGTGGGTTTGACTTTGGCCGGTCTCTGAGCTGGTCCTTTTCTTCATGGTTTGTTCAGACACCAGCTGGTGTAAAATCTCCCATACCTCTGTTGGGACATTTTAATATTCCCCTCACAGGCTCTGCTGCACAACTGCACCAAAGAGCACAGGATGGTTCCCCCTTCCCAAAAGGCTCCCTCCAAATATATAAGAGCATGGCAGGAGAGCAGAAGCTCTCTGTGTGCTCAATCCAAGGCGAAAGGGTCTGAAACCAGGAGTAGCCATTTGCTGACAGACTGATTTGTCATAGCACAGCATTTAAAGGAGGAATTTGGAGGAAAGAACCAATATATAATTTTTCCCCAACTTTTAGAATTAAAGCCTTGTTTAAAGAACTTTAATGAGCATTAAGGATTAAGGATTAAAGACACTAGTAGGAAGAAATGGTGCAGCATCTGCGTTTTCATCACCTATGGACTGATTTGAGCAGCAGGACCACGGAAAACCAGCATGAAAAAATCCCACAAATATTTTCCAATTTAATTATATATTTTATGATCAGAAAACTGCTTAATTTTTTGGGGAACTGCTATTAGAATTTACATAGTCTGCTTATAAACAGTTCTTGGGACAACTTATCTCTGTTTACAAATGACAGTTTCCTTCTAAGTATTTGCTGTGTTTATTGAACACCTGATAAACACAGGTTAGAGGGCATCAAGACTCTAACACTGCATGTGTTATTTTTCCATTTTTCTCTTCCCCTGTGCTTTCTTTTGCTTGGGTTTTTTGACCTCCTAATGCTCCCTCATCTGAAACAAGAAACATATCAAATCTTTATGGTGGAAAAGTACTCCTTAAAACTTGTTTTGGTTTCCAATGCAGCAGCAGCACCAAGTCAGAGTACTTTTTGACACAAATAATCTTCATCTTTAACCTGCAGCCCTGCTTTATGTGACATTCATTAGTTTCACCAACAAGGAAAAAAAGTATTCCAGGATTTTTCTTCATTGGGGCAAATAAGAAAGCATTTGTCAAGGAAAAGTACTTTAATATCAGAATTACAGCTTTTACTTTTTTATCTCTACTACTTCAGTCACTTTAGCAAGATGCTTGGTTCTAAGTGTTGGTGTTTGAAAACAGAATATTTTTAATTTTATTTTTTTGAAAATGGATGTCATGCTTGTGCTGTAAGATTTCCTGGGGGACATTTTCAATGTCTGTGAGTCTTACTGATCTCCCTACTGGAGATGCATTCCTGAACATGAACTTTGGCATCAGCCATAATGAGTCTTTCTGTCAAAACAGAGAGGAGATGCTCTTGCAGTAACGTGGGATCAGGGCCTGGGAAGCACAAGCACTGTGCTGTCTCTGAGGGATGTTGGCTGCTTGTCACACATCCCCTGTGTGGCCTTGGGCAATTGAGAATTGTCCAAAGCCAGGGAGTTTCACAGGTTTGTAAATCTGCAGAGAGACTGTGCTTCTGAGTGTGTGTTTCCTGCTCCTGTAGGATTTCTCTGATTGAATTTATCTTTAAACTTTGTTATCTCTTTGAGTAAAACTCATGTAAACCTGTCTTAACTCTAACATGCCCAGTAACACTGCAGGTCTCAGTTCTCATTCCCCTGGTTAATTACTATTCATAGCAAGAAGACCTTGGTGTTCTTGAGGAAGCCTGCAGTTTACATATTTATTTTCCCTCTATAAAATCATTATATGAAGAATACAATAGAGGAAACTGGATTTAATTTCTGACTCACAAATGCCACTACCTCAACAATACAGCAATACCTAAGCTAGTTGGATGTGAGAGTCCACATCCCAATGCAGTTAAATTGAATGTGCTGATTATTAGTTCCTGCAGCCTGAGTTGTCACAGTGGAACTGTATTGAACAGTGGCACTGACCAGCTTGTGGCTTCTCACCCCAGATACCAAGACACCTCTTCACAATTCCTGTTGGTGCATGCCATGCTCACAAGGCAGGTCTATTTGGACAGGACAAGCTTTTATGTAGAGCTCACATTTTGCTTACAGACATCTGGAAGCCCTGAGAAATAAAAATGCAATGCTGACACTCAGGCCAGGCTTCCAGAGTCTAACCAGGTCCAGCATGTGGCCGGCTTTTAAGTGCTGAGCTCTCATTTAGGCTGTGCAAGAGCCTTGAAAAGGCACACTCACTCACATCAGGGATGCTGCGGCATAGTCAGATAAACAGGATTGTGACAGACTAATTCTCCATGTAGTTTGAGCAGGATTAAGGTGCCTAAACATAGGCATCATGAGGACCTCACCAGGTCTCAGCTGTTGTTTTTAATGAGTGTTTCTGTTTGTGCAGAACAAGCAAGAATTGTCTAAGGGCATTGGAAACAAATCTAGACTCCAATATATGGATATTTCAACGACAGCAACACTAGCTGAAGTAAAGCTCCTAAATCTACTTGAGTTTGATCAAGAAGTATGGTTTACAAACTTCAGTGATCCATTAAAACATCTGCTTCACAAAGCTAGACTGCTTAAACCCAAACTAATCCACTGTAAATTTAGTTGTTTAAGATAGAGTTAAGAACCTGTGTACCAGTGTCACTTCTGCAGTCAGACAGAGGTACACCTAAGAGTTTATCTAAAATCTAGCAGATTTTAGATGGGATTATTCCGGGGTTTCCCAACTACAAATTCTTGCTCAGGTACTTTCTTCCTAGATGCTTATTTTGATCCACATGGGATGGATGGGTTTTTGCTCTGCAGCAGCACTTTCCCTGAAGTAGAACTTCTGGATTAGTCCAAGCTTGTGAGTGTCTATCCTGCAGCCAGTGGAGCTATGTCTGCTATTGAAAATGTGTGAGAGTAGAAGCAGGTGTCCCCATTGTTCAGATAAACAATCTGGGTTTCAGATAAGATCCAGCACTTGTCTACCTGAAAGTCCCTGGTGCAGTTGATGAAATATAGTTCTACTTGTGTCTTGTTACCCTTTTGTCATACAGATCAGAACTAGCCAGATTCAAAACAGCTCTGCTAGTGAAAGGGACAGGGCAGGGGAGAGGAGGAAACTTAGTAATGTGTGAAATGACATTTCAATGAGAAGTTTGCCATTGAGCTGACAGCTGAAATCTAAATTTTACGAAGATGAGGAGCATGGAGTTACATGGCAGACCATACCTGCTGCAAGGGCTCAAATTTTTGAGATATGAACCGATTTGGAAATGACAGTTTTACAGGGCATCAGGCCCAAGTGGTGGGAGGAATGGCCCAGCAAGGGGAATATCCATAGATTTTTCCCATGTTTTTTTAATGATATGAGCTTTTTTGAATGCATTTGTGTGATAAATAAATAAATGAAGTACATCACTGTCACCAAGGGACTTTTCTGATATTTATCAGAGAGACATGCTGTGTTTTTCTTTTGAATAGCAATGCTTTTTGCTGATGACAGATTCCTGTAGGAGAGTCTCAAATTTTTAAAGGAGAACTGAATATATTTTTCAGCAGAATTAAAACATAGCAAGTGACACATTACAGTGTTTTTGCTGACTTAGCAGCCCCAATAAACCAAGAAAGTTAGATATAGAAAAATCCAATGTATGTCTGAAAGTCTTGGGGCAAGTCTAATTTCTGAGACATAAGAATCACGATATATTACATTGTCATCTCTATTTTAATTGAAATGATGTGTTTTAAACCACTGAATAACTATTGAAGTTGCTCTGATATTTATAGCCCTTTTTATACCATTTTTATTGGATGTTACTGCTGATAACCTTAAATGGATTTCAGCGGTCATCACATTTTTTTCTTGTGGAGCATGGTCTGATCTCTAGTTTCAGATTATATTTTTCTAAAAAAATCAAATTCTGTACTATTCCGAATTCCTCTGACATGTTATGCTACAACTGGCAGTGCCTTGCCCTGCCTATAGATATGCAAATAGAGAGGCAACACACGGGTGCTCCAGACTGTAGAACTGTTTAAGAACTCGGTAAGCACAGTGAGTTCCTGTTATTTACTTCACAGAGTTCTTCAGCACAACTCTGCACCAGCCTCCCACCAGCAATCAGCCTGTGTTCCTCAGCTGTGCCTGCAAACTTTCCTGACCCTTGGTAGTGCCAAAAATTTGTTGTGTTTATCCTGCACAGCTTTGCTTTCTGCCTTACAGCAGCACTTCTCTCTCAAAGAAACATTTCTCAGCCGTTCAAGTGGTTTCGGGTGTCGTTCCCTCACCACCCCCCATTTCCATTCTTCACCTTCCAGTGTGGGAAAAGAAAGGGCTGAGAGGGTTGAGGTGTTCAAGCATGAGTGAAAGGACAGAAGTTAAAAGCTAGGGCTTGTATTGAGCATTTTCTGATCAGCCAGGAATATTCCCTTAAGGAGACAGACTGAAAACAAATGGGAATATTCAACACAATAATTAGAAGAGATCCTTAACCTTCTTCATCGCTGCTTTGTAAAATGAGGCACCGGGCAAATTCCTCCTTCTTTCCTTTGTCTTTTCATAAACTTGTTCACACTGTGTCTGCATTTTTCAAGTTCATACAGGAGATTTTTAAAAGTAGAGTTTTCTATTGCATGATTGTAAAGACTGTTACACACATCTGAGAGAGCCTCAGAGACTCAGATGTATCCTTATGGCTCAGAATCCTGACCATCCAAAGGTGGTAGAATGAGGTGCAGTTCTGCATCGGCTGCTCCCAGCTCACAAATTGGATAGGAGATGGAGTTAAGTATGTGTTTCTGAATTAGGTTTCAGGAGATGTGGCTTCAGTTCTCAGACTGCCCAGCAAAGTTGTTGAGTTGTCATCCTTGAGGGTATTTAAAAGTGTAAATGTCACAATGTAGAGACGTAGTTTAGTGGTATATTTAACAGTTGGATGTAATGATTTATAATTCTTTTCCAAGCTAAAAAATTCTATGATTACAAGATTCATCATGGAATTTTTTCAGGACTGGGAAAGTAGCTTATTATAATGAAGGCTTAGTTGACCATTGTTAATCTGTGTGATGATGCTGTCCCATGTTCCAGGAATGTTATTGTGGCCTGAATCTATCACTGGGTATAAGTAGTTTAATAATTTGGTAAGGCTCTTTCTTCAGAAAACAATTTACTGGTCATAGCATCAGATGAAAACTCAAAACATTGTTTCATATTGAAATAATTTTCAAAAATAAAAAGTATTTAATCTACTTTCTTCTTCCTCCAGTTTTCCATAAAAACCCTATGCTTTTCAAAGATAAAAGTCTTCATTTAAAACATAATGTATGTAGTAACTAAAATCGTTGCTCATTGTTGAATAAACTCCTAATTTCTTTGCAGTTTCTGAGCTCCTGACTTCCCTCTTTCTTCCCTGTTCCATATGTGTAGTGATTTCTTTGTGTGTGTATGATGCAGAGAACTCATTTAATCTTCCCAACTGTTTTAGAGCTTCACTTAGGTCATTCACTTCCATACAACATTATTTTTTTAATCAAATTGATCAGTATTACAGAAGGTGGGTTCCCTACCAGCCTCCCTTTGGATATACAAAGGATAACTTAAACGTGCTGTTCATTCCTGCTTCCCAAAGAGAAATCTTAGGTTCAAGCAGATGGTATTTTTTTATATTTGGAGAGGATCAACCTCTGCACATAATGAGAGGGGGTAAGGACAGAAAAGTGATAGAAAAGCTGATTTACATCCTTGGAACAGTGTTGGTCTGCCACTTATCCTCACTGTGTCTCAGTTTGCAGAACTATAAAATTCAATAAGAAGCTGTGAGCACCACTTCTTTATTTCCTTCACTCAAAACTTCTTTCTTCTTTGCTCTCGCTTTTTAAACGATCTGGGTTAAAAGAGGTCAGGCAGAACATTTCTGCTTCACACTGCCTTAGGAAAAGAGAAGGCTTCAAGCAGTGTCCAAGGGAGCCATTTGTGGTGGATTGGTGTGCTCAAATTCACCACTCTCCTGCTCTGATAAACACAGTGGTCATTTACATGCAAGTGCCAGTCTGGTTGTCATTTAAAATTCTTCAAAGAAGTTTCTAAGTCTCACCTGCTGTAAAACAGAAACTCTCTTCTCTCACTGTCCCTTCTGCCTCTAGCTGGCTGGTAGATTGCTTGATTCCACGGGGATGGAACTATACCAGCAAAAATATAAATACTCATTGTTTAAATCTTGTTTGCATTAAACATCACAAAATGTTGTGACAACATTAAGGAAAAAGAGAAACAGAGATAGGAGACTTACATATAAAATCTCCCATCAGAATGCAATTAACCTGCTGCTCACCTTCTCCTCTATGGACTGTCAGAAGGAAACTTTCCAGTATTCATGTAATGGCAACATAAGCCTTTTTTCTTTCTTCCTTGTCATATATCAAGATCCAAATAGATTTCTGGTGATACTCAGCTGTTGAGTTCACTCTTGTTTTAAAAATGACCTTGCCTGGAAGGTCACCATAAGCTGGGGGAGTATTCTACAGAAATACAATAGGATTGTGTTAACTCTGAATTTGGCCGGTTTGCTGTAGGGGGAGGATCAATACACAGCTGGGCTGATGTTGCTCAGCTGCTGCTCTGTTTCTATGGACTAAAGAAGCTTTCAGTGCAATGGCAGGAGCTCAGTGATTTTGTTTTTCATGAGTGTCTGCCTCTCCTGGCAGTGGTTTGCTGCAGGTCTGGACCTGTAAGAGTTTTGATTTCTAGTGCAAGTGACACATTATGGTTAGATGCCAAGTAAGTAGTTTGGAAAGATCAAAATCCCACATTTCCTATCCAGTGATGTGGAAAGACTGCTGAATAAGGACATATTTTCTCTTTTTAGATCCAATAGTGAGACTGAAGAAAAGGAGCAGAAGAGCAAAGGCACATCAGGACTGGCCTTTATAATGGGGAATCATGGATACATATGAATCAATTTTCTTATTCCTCTGTTTCTGTTCTCTTTTGATTTTTTAGAAGTGTAAAGAGTCAAAAGAGTTAAAAATGGAAGTACACCCAAAAAAGTAAGATTTTAGTTTTTAAATTAAAAGTTTTAAATTATTATTATTATATTACCAGGGTTTTGTACAACATTATTTCCGGGGTACAGGTGAATTCAAACACAAGACTACAAAAGTTGCCTTTTTTTCTGAAGCCTTCCCATGTAAATATAAGAATAGACTATATGGTCAAATTCAGTGATAGGAAAATATAGAGGAAAAGCATGTCAAAATTGACTAGCAAGTTAAAGAACTTAGCATTGCAACATCTTCACACACCCATATATTTTGGTTATTTATTCTTTTATAAATCAGTTTTCTCTAAAATATATATGCACACAGAGGGTGAACTAATTTCAATATCTTTTTTTTTTACAATAAAATTGCCACGTCAGCTTACAAAACCTGAGAGGGCTCTGCCAATTCCACTACTGACGAACCTACAAGGCTGAGCAAATAGCTTCTTTTGCCCTCATTTCAGCTTGCAGAAGTGGTCTGTTGCTGATAATTCTTGTATTTGCCTCTTGGTCAAAGTGTATCTCATCTACCTCCTGCTATGCTACATGTCTGTGCAGCCCATAGGGTGGCTGTGCCCCAGGCCTTTGCTGTCACTGTAGTGCTAAGAAATATAATAAATCATATTAAGAACAACTGGTAGCAAAGCTAAGGTGAAATTTTTGTAAACCACATTTTTTCTTTGTGGGCTACTCATACTAAACTGGATTTTTACAGACAAAACTCAGAATAATGCTATTAGGTCCAAAAAGCTGTTCCAGTTTGCCTTACATATGTAAACCTACTCACTGAAAAAATCTTAACCACACAGTTTTTCGCAACTATAAAGGTTTTTTCTCAATTTTTCCCCCAAAGAACTGGAAGAAAATTTACAGTCTACCAAGAGGACATCTAACATATTAAATTAGATCACGGACCAAATATATTAGATCAAAATCTGTGCTCCCACAAGAGGCTTGCATACTGTCAATAATACAACCTGACAGCTTTAGGATCAATCATCTTATTAAAACTTTCTTCTCTCTCTTTTTCCTCTCTCTCTATCACTCCTTGAAGGAGCTTGGCAAGGTTTATTTTTTTTGGCTGGAAGCTTGTTTTTTTTCTGCTTCAGAATTTCTCTCACTAATACTTCCAGAAGAAATAGATTTGCCTCAATTAGCTTGCATTAATCTGGGACACAATAATGAATAAATATTTGGAATAAATAATGCATAATGTCTAAGATAATTATCGTAATGATGACTGACATCCTCCTAGCACCTTCCAGTCCCAAGGCACTTAATTGAATGACTAGAGATTTGGGGGCTGGGGGAGAAGATGGGGAAAGATCCTGAGATGCAGCAAGCTGTCAAAGCTCTGATGTTGCTTGGGCCTCTTTATCATGCAGGCAGTATGCTTTTGTTGGCAGGACCCTCACTGTTATCTATAAAATAGGATGCTTTTTAATGTGAAAATGGCTCCCTAAAAATATTTTTTTTGGTGGTGGCTTACTGGGCAAAGTGATGTAAAAGGCCTCTACTTGTAAGAACTTGCAGGGCAGTAGGAGGGTTCACCAGAATTCAGGGTACCAGAACCTCTGGGTTCCACCTCCTGATGCAAAATATGTTTGCTGTGGGTTGTTTTTCTTTCCTCTCAGCTGGCAGCGCTCACAAGTAAGCACATTCTGTTTAAAGCTGACAGGTGTCACAGTGACTCCAGGTCAGAGTAACCCTGGTCATCCCTTTCTCAGCAGCCTATTTAGCACTGTAAAGTTTCCAGACCTTCTACAAGTACCAAGGTTGAAACTTAGGTCTCAGGGATATGTCAACCGGTTTAAAAGTCTGCTTTGTCCCCAGGTGAATTCTAATGGAATCAGAAAATCTTCCAGATATAGGATTGACTCTGAACCCATATGATCTGGAGCAGATCTATACTAGAGGAGCACAGCAGGGACTTCTTCAGGGAGGTGTACAGATTTATCATCAGGGTCACAGCCTTTGACGAGTTATACACATCCTCCATTTCACAAATGCTTCAGTGGAACTGTCCACAGGAGGAAAGATAATACAATGATTTGCCTATATAAGCATGACAGACAGAAACACAATGTGCAGCTGGAGAGCGATAAGGGAAATTGATTTCTTTTTCCTATTCCTTTGCACTTTATTTCTCCTGCTTGGCAGCAGCAGTTCTGTTCATCAGTACATTTCCTTCTTCTCATATACAGGGGCAAATTTTCCAATGGGCTTGACCCTGCTGCAGGTATATATATATATATATTGAATAATCTGCCTCTTTAAAATAGAACTGAATTTTCATCAGAGTCTGCTCTGTGTTGTATAAGTTACTGGAACATTTTCCATTTTTTCTTTATATTCTGCACCAAGCTGTAGGACGAAGAACATTGTTCTGACTGTTGTAATCAGCTGCTGATTTGGAGAGACACGTGCCATCTAATCCATGGGGTTTCTTGCCAGCTCTTCTTGGTGTGCTAGACATGGTATTAAACACTTAACCACCCATAAGATTTCTCTGCAGCCTCTGCTTGTGTTTAGGCTGCAGATGAAGCAATGTCAACACAAGCATGATAAATTGGAGGTTTCTTCCCAGAGCACTTGCACTCACACGAACAAACACTTCATTAGCAAGACGATAAACAAAACAAAATCCACAGCAGTCCCCAGGAATGTGTCAGTAAATTGCTTCAGGGTGAGAAAACACCCTCTGCATCAACTTCAGGATATCATGAGATGTATTGCCAGGCTGGAAGCACCTCTTGGCGTGCTGCCTCAGTCAGAGGAAGCTGCAGAGTGGAAATTGTCCCGTTGCCCAAAGGGCAGGTCCTGCTGGCACACTGCTGGCTCCTGCAGCTCTCCAGGTTCTCCAGGTTCTTGGCCTGCAAACCAATCCTGTGCAATTACTCCAGATGAAGGAGTTGGAGTTGGTGAATTTGCCACATGTGGGCTCACTCTGAGGACCAGTGTCCCCCCTCATTTTAACTACAAGGTGTAAAATTCAGTTACAGGGATTGATGCCTCTTAGGGAGAAGGGAAAATCTGGGTTCTCTTAGGTGCTAGAAACACAAGAGTTTTGGAAAATCTCTAATTAGAAGTTTCAGTGATGTTTATATTTCTACAATCACTTTGGAGACAAGGGCTTAGGAAATACACACAAAGAAGTCCCATTAGGAAATATGGATTTTTCTTCATTTAATTCCCTATGATTTTTCTTCTTTTAATTTTTAACTATAATTTAAAATGTTAACAGTTTTTAATTTAACAGTTTTTGCTATTAAGGAAAACCAGAAAAAGATGTAACTATGGGATTCAGCTCTTTTCCCCACTTAAGTACCTGCTCAGCTGCCCTGACTTGTTAAAAAGTAAGGAAAAGTAATTCCATTTTTTGTTGTCAAAGTGGTCTAAGATGCATCTTGATTTTTTTGAATATGTATTTTTACATCATCTTTTCTCAGACGGTACAGCAGCTATTGATTTCAAAGGTCACAAATGTAAAGAAAATTAAATGCAAGACCAGAAAGAAAAAAAGTTTGAGACTCATTCATACAGGAGAATTTGGAGCTGAAAGTAGTAGAAGGAAAAATATTGAGCTGCAAGTATTTAAAAATACAAAATAAAAGAGGAAAAGCAAATTATATGTTAAATTTCATGAAATAAAAATAATATGGTATTGGTAGGTTGTAAGTATATTTCCTTTAAGTGGATTTTGAAAGGATTGGGGTTGGATTTTTTGATGAATAATTTTCTCTGTGACTTATCAGGTTCATATGCTAACTTTAGACAGTGTGATGCTTATATCCTCTAGAATCAAGGAAGCTTAGGCTATCTTCACTCATCCTTTTCATTTGCTGATTTAAAGTATTTCATTAGGAGAATTTAGTGGAACTTAAAAAAAAGGCACACTTCTTTAATTTTTTTTTTTTTCTTCATAAGAACTTGAACAAATTTGCATCTGCTGTCAACTCTGTTTTATGTTACCTATAATTTCTGAACCAATATAGCAAGGTAGGAACTCTGCATTTTCTGGAAACATAATCCATATATATTTGTGTTCTTCTGAAACTTTTTTTAGGTTTTTTTTTTTTTTTACCCCTTACCCCCTGCTGCACACTTGAGTGAAGCTGCCTTTAAATTGGTAAAGGGGTGGTTTTTGGTTTTGCAGCTGTACCACAGTGACCTGTTTCTGTTTGCCTGCTTCTACCTAGTGAGTACTTCTATTTCAATTTTTTTTCAGTTTAGATTTTGTTAGTGTTGGTTTCATTGGTGTTTTCTTGGTGTTTGTTTGCAGTTTTTGTTTCTTGTTTTTTCAATTCATGGTACTTTGGTGGTTCTGAGCATGTTGTCCCAGAATATGCAAAACATCCAACTGAATTTGTTATGGGGTGAAATAAGTAACTTATTCAGAAGCATACCAGTGTTCATATTTCATAAGATGCCTGAATCTTTCACTTCTGGTTTACTTGTGAGTCTCACAACCTTTTGGTTTTATCATTAAAGGAGGCTAGTACTTAAATATCCTGTGTAGTATGGTTTCTTTAAACAAGGTACTGAAATAGAAGGCATGAATTCAGGAAAATGCATATTGAACCTGTAAAACAATCCTTCAGACATACAGTTGAATTGTTTGTCTTGACAGGTAGGTTTCAAACAGTTTTCTATGAGGTTGTATATGCTTTCAAAGACTTCCTCAGAATTTTTAGGCTTTGGTTGCTTTGAAGATGTGTTTTGTACTATGCAATCCTATATTCACAGTACTATCCCTTCAGTCTTTACTAAAGTAGATATTTCTCTTTCTTTTTCCATTTCTTGTTTCTTTCTCTAATTCAGATTAAGGCTGAAGTCTCTTTTTCTCTCTTTCTATTTTTTTTTTTCTTAAGCTTATATATATAATCTTGTGTCATGGGTGGGACTCAACTGATGAGGAGCCTGAAAATCTGAATCTGTAGTAACACATGTTCTAATTTTCAGATAGATTTTCTTTCACTCATTTTTCTTTTCTAAAAAGGATCAAGTATGACTAAGGAGTGATCTCACTTTTCTTCCCTATAAAAAATATTTGAGAGTATGACATGGGCTTCTCACAGGTTAATAAATTGTATACCTGTAATGAACTGCAAAAAGCACAGGAGTCATCACATCAAAAGTATCTAAAGTTGTAGCTCTGTACTGGAAAAGTTCAGAACTTTGTACCATTTAGCTTCTTGTTTATTATATCACTTATATTAACTCTAATAATTTTCAGGCATTTAATTAGTCACTGCACATGGAAATTTAATTTTATCCTTTTAAATAAATATCACCAAGTCTCGTCTGAGAGCTAACTCTGCGTATAGAAGTTTGATGCTGACTCTTACTGCTATATATTAATATCACAAAAAAGAATTATAAAATGAGACTTTAGACAGAACCATCTATTCCAGATGAATTAATTCCACAATGTTTTGTGTTCCATGTGTGAATAATAGTTCAGCAACATTCTTTTTCAGTTTTTGCTAAGCTTTACCTTCTGTGTTTGCATTTGGTATGATGTTGGAAGTTCACACCACCACAGTCTTTTTCCCACTCCCCTCCCAACAATATGGTAGGATTTTTACAGGGATTTATTTAGCAGTTCATTGGGAATCTGACTCTTCTGTTTTATCACTTACTTTTCTTACAGTTTTTGATACTTATTATTGCTTGAATACAGACAAGGTCTCTGGCATTTAGCAAACAGGGAACAGTGCTTAAAATAACATTACTGTTGTAACACACCAAAAAATCCTGAAGAATTCACTTGAAAGGCTGAAATTGCATCGTTAATTTACATGCTTTTGCTTTCCCTTGTTAAGAACAGTGGTAATGAAGTGTCATCCTTAATTTTGAATTTCCCAGCATCTGTTGGTTTGTGGCACAGACCAACCCTAGCATTATTTAAATGTTTTTTTGTGCACCTGAATATTAAATAGTGCCCTGAAGATTCAGTCGAGCAGTCAGGACTATGCTAGTTGCAAGACTACAATTTCTCTGTGCTCATTTTGCTATCTAAATAGTTCAGTAAACAAACAGACAAAAAACCTCACAAATTCTGAAAGACACCCCACCAATAAAACCCAGGGAGAAGGGAATCCAGATTATATTTATGGAACTACTATGGAGGTAGGGTTATTGGTGTGTTTCTTTCCTTTAAACTTTCAAGTTAAGTCCCCAGAGCAAGGATACTTTGAATTTCTCACAGTGCTCAGTGTCAGGTTTGCAAATGGCAGAGTTCATCTGTTCTTAAATTTACTTTGATTTTCCTTACCAAATTAATAGCAAAAACCATATGCATATATATAATAAACATATCAGCTGAGAGACCCTGAAAGCTGAAACCTGTTTCAATCAGAAAAGAAAAGGTAGAACTAATTTGAGAAGAGACCCACCACATTCATTTCAGCCTGCAAATGCTAGAAAACTGCCTCTGTCAGGATTCTGTTTTTGTGCACTGACATGACTTTGTATGTGTTTACACAGGTTTAAATGGTGATAAGTTCAGTAACTGTTTCCAATGCACAGATAGATTGCTAAAATTTAGATTAAAAGTAGCATTAAAAATAGGGCTTTGGAGAATGTGTGGTTTGGTTCATTTCTTAGGATTCACAGTGGTCATTTTTCAGACCAGACAGCTTATGTAGATACCTTTTTTTATTTCAGAAGAACTGTTGTTTACAGATAAATGAGCTGCTTTGATAAAATCTGCGTAACACTGTGTAAAAACTTGACATTTTTTATGCTTAGATTTCATATTTGTGCCATTAACCAAGTTTGGGGTTTTCTTATTTTAAAAAGAGATTTAAAATCACCAATTAGAAAAAAAAATGCTAATACAATGTTTTTTACTGAAAGTATTGTTTCATTTGAATGCTTGTCCCATCTTGAATTCCAGGTAACTTCAGCTGTTTTCTTCTCAGGGTAACTGCTAGTTTTTTCAAGGGGAAGAAAATGCCTTGCTGAGGGAAAAAAAAAATAAGAGCATTCTTTCTTCACATTCTCTGCATTTATTCATGTCTCTTCCTCTTAATTTTTCATCTTTCTTATGTGGCCTGGAGCAGAATCTCATCTATTTACAATAATGGAAAAAAATATTGAAAAATAGTAGATCCTTTTCAGGGTCCATTAACTAAGCAATATGATGTATGTTGATGAAAGGTGCTGACAGCCTCTCATAATTCAGGTCTGGAGAGTGATTCCATAACCAGTGTTGGTTCCATTGCTCAAAGCTCACCCTCAGTGCTGCTGCTTAAGAAAGGCACATGAGAGATGCCAGGCTTTGGCTGCGCTGACACTGGCATGAAGCCTGCAAGGAGCTGGATTCCACACCTTGTTCTCTTGTGCTGGTTTCTTCTTGGTTTCAGGGTGGTGTCTTTGCAGACAGAGAGGCTCAGAACCCCCGAGGCAAAATTATCTTTGAAATTTCTAAGCATCAAGGACAGGTGAGCAAATTGTAGTAAATGGTAGAACTGCTTCAGCGCAGCACCCACAGGCTCTTGAATCATCACTGGAGTGCTCTGGTTTACAACAGGTGCTGCTGGCTTGCCCAGCATTGCCTTGTTGGGCTCAATTTCTTTACAATTATTTCCTTGGCTGCTTAAGGAACCTCTTTGTGAGACCCATCAGAGGCCTGGTGGTTGTCACTGGTACTTACAACTGAATCGCTGCATGTGAACATAAAAAAATGTAAATCACATTGGAGGCGAAATGAAAGAACTTCAAGTGAAACATATGTGCCTGGAATTATATAAGGGCAAACCAGTGCGGGGTGGTACACCACACAAGTACCTTCACTAAGCCAAATGTGAAAATTAGCTTTGGTTTCCAACATATTTTCGTCCAGAAGAGAGAAACAGACTCAAACAAGTCTGTTTTTCATCCTACCTATGTTGTTGCTTCCCAAGGTGTTATTCTATTATGTGAGAAAGATGTGCATAGCATAGCTGTCAAAATAGCAAACAACCACATCCAGGCAGTTGCTGAACACCTGCAAATCCCACTGAAGTTGTGGAAGGTGCAGCTGCCAAGCTGTAGCTCAGCTCTTTGAAGGGATTGAACACAGTCAGTAATAACAAAAGCAATTAAGAGTCACAACTATCTTGCAATGTCTATTTTAGGGAGATTGGTTATATATTGTAGAAAGTCAAACTCCATTTCTGCACTGGAAATAAAAAGAGACTGATTAACTGTTGCACTCCAGTGACTACTCCAGTTGTTATCCAAAGCCTGTGTTGGTATTTTTTCTACTCTTTTATTTTTTGATTTCATGGAACTTTTGGTGGTTTTGCCTCAGTAACAGTTATGCCAAGTTTGAAGAACCTGAAACTCTAATAAGTACCTTATTTAAATTGTTCAGAAGGGTAGTGCATAACTTTTAAATAAAAAGCAGTATCACAAAGAGATTGCCATGCCTCATACCTACAGAGGGCTGCAGCCAGTGTGGCACTCTGAAAATCAGAGTGCTAAATTTAGATCACAGCATCAGCAGGAGATTAGCAAGCAGTCATCAAACTAAGATAATGAGTTTATGATTAAAGAGGTAAAAATCACCTTTCCTTCAGAAGGAGCCAGATGAAGGCCTTGAGGAGCCCAGGGAAAGGCAAGCTGTGTGAGGCTTCCGAAGGTGTCAGTAATGATCTCTACCTCCATTTACCTCGACGCAGTTCAGACAGGGAGGGATTTGTAATACTTTGCAGCCTGTGTGCAGGGAGCTGCTCTTTCTCCAAGACCAAGTAGAGAAAATGGCTCAGAAGGCTTTACTTCATTGGAAATATTTTACTTTAAGAGGAGAAGGCTGCTTGATTCTTCAGAAATTGCTTTACGTGGCTATGATGACCAGCTGGTAGATTACATTCACGTCAAATCTAATTCATTTGCGCATGGTTAAGTAAATCCCCTGCTTTTTATACCCATTTTTGTCTTTTGGAAGTGTTTTGGTGTTTTTGAAGAAAATATAGATTGTTGTTCTTCTGGATGTTTTGCAAGCCTCTCAGTGGGGCTTCTGCCTTTCATTCACAGAAAAATTCATGTTTGTGAAATACCTGTTTGAGATGCCCCTTTAAGCTTCCCCTGTGGGACAAAGGAGGACTGCATGAGTCATCTTCTAGCTTCATTCATGAAATTCTCCAAGTAATTTCGATTTTACAATGGCTCTGCATGACTCTGTGTGTGTTTTCTTCTAATACTTTCTTCCATTTGTTTTAAGGCCGCACTGCACAGAACAAAAAATACTGCATCGGTTATTTTATTGATGGATGCAGGGGAACTGCTGGGAACTTAGAGAATAGAATTGATTTTTTGACTAACTTTCCCTTTGTACCTGTCTTTAAGACCAGCCTCATAAAGTAGGCAACTTCAGTAGCAGTGCATGAACTTCAAGCAGATAGAATCATCTTTGTGCTATATTTTCTTTGAACTGTCATCATGTCCTTGCCTCTTTTAGGGTTTTTTTTGGATTTGTTTAGTTTTCTTTTCTTTTTTTCCTTCCCCTTGATTCTCTTTTCTGTCTTGGGCCTTTCATATGCTTCAGCTTCAAGTTAAAATGACCTATGTGTAGCTTGCAACACAAACACAATTTCATTTATATTTGACAATTAACAAACAGGGAGAAAAGCTCAATGTCAAATTAACTTTGCTGTACAATTCCCCAGATTTGCCTGAGTCTGTGTGTGCATGTGTGTTTGGAGGGCAGGTTGCTTTTATTTTGTTACAAATATGCTTCCTTCTTGGCTTTTTTTTTTTTTTTTTTTTT